>MU107713.1:0-42287 GCA_012274485.2 Sinapis alba | reverse complement strand
GTGTTTTCTATCAAAGATCTTTTTATCATCTCTCATAACGGCGGTTTTATTTCCATAACTTCATCTTCTTTATATTGATTTGTATTTTTGCAAGTAAGAAAAAGACAAACGAAAAGAACTGCAGTCAACTTATCCTTTATATTTTGGATTAGCAAATGCAATGGAAAACCATCACATTTTCAGTGTTGCTCTTATTCTGTCATACAAGATCATGTATCTTTCAAAAAGAAAGAAGAACAAAATTTCATTAACATGTACGATAGTATACATATTACAAAATTAGTTCATGATTCATGAAGCAAACAACGAAAGGTTCAACATAGAAAAAGAAAATCAACATCTTGCTACTTTTTTTTTTCTTAAAGCATTACAATGTTATAGTAAAAGATCTTCTTTCACCGTGATTCATATTGAATCTCCAGGGGTGTCAACCTTTGTAATGATTTAATTTTGAATTTTTTTGCACATATGGATGTAATCACCAGGATGCTCTTTAGCTTGTTTCCATATCTTGTAAGCCGTTCGAGTATGAATCGAAAACAGTTCTGATACCTCTTTTGCGGCATTCCTTTCCAGTTTTCCATATAAACTTCTTTCCCACAAAGCATTAAAAATCAACTCTTTTTGACGAGTAGTCAGTTTTCTTTTCCTTTTAAGTTTGCCATTGACATTATCAGCTTCGACTGGTGCTGGTACAAAATAGTTAACACACAAATTAACATAATTGTTCATAATTTATTTATTATATGGAAAACAGGTGCTTTTATTTATTATATTAACACAATTGTTCATAATTTATTTGTTATGAAATGAAACTATTTACGTAAATTTGTTTGTTTGATAAAGATATTAGGTCACAGTACTAGATTTGAATTGAACAAATGTACATATATAGAATATGAAAATTGTCACTGTAACATATTTCATTACTTCTTAGATTTATTAAATAAGTATTGTTATTTAATTTACCTGGATCTTCAACCAAGTGAATGACATTTTGTTCTAATACATCAGTGTTAGGCTCTTCCATGGGTGGGCTTGAGTTCAAATCGACGACAACGGAACGTTTCGAGGATGATGCAATACTTGTCATTGCTATGTTATTTATATCTAGTCAATTATTTTTATTGTTTGGAGTTATAATATTGAAACCAACCATGGATGATTTACACTTGAGAATCCATGTAGTATATATATATGAAGATGAAACTTTTGGCTCCCATCTATTTTTTCTAAGTAAAGAATGTTTCAGAAAAACTATTTAAAGTATTTCCTAGATTGTGTTTTCAACGACATTTAATCCCAAAGACTAAGACATGAAATTTTACCAAAAAAGACTAATAAGACATGAAACATTTATGACTATGGTCAATGATATAAACAACCAACCATTTAATCTGAAGGATTTTTTTTTCGGTCAATTGTTTTTCATGAAAGATATTACGTTCTTACAGTCAATGAAATAATGGTTTTTTATACATCAAAGCTTTTGTATTACTCAAACGATTGCAATAGTGATTAATATATTAATAAAGAAAAAAACAAAAGAGTGTTAAATGGGAAATCAACTCACACCAAACCATATTAAATTGTCTTAGACTTATATGGTTTATGAATTAATTCAACACATTTGACAAATAGATTGGTTTAATCTTTAAATCATTTAAGTTAATGATTTAATAGTTTACTCATGAATAATAAATTTAAATTTAAATGATTAATAAGCTAAAATTATGATTTTTGAGGTTAAGTATAAAATTTTGTTTATATTTTAAGAAAACACGGTTTTATAATTTTAACGAGTAAATATAATTTTGCTATTTTAGAGAAAATACAATTTTGTGAATTTGATAGAAAAACATGTTTTAGAGGTTTTAGAGGAAAACACAATATTAAGGTTCTGGAGAGAAAACATAATTTTGACGATTTTAGTAGAAAACATGATTTTATATTTTTCAAAAATATAGTTTTGCAGTTTTAGCGAAAATTCAATTTTCCGAGAAAATATAGTTTATATTTTTAACGAGAAAACACGATTTAACGATTTTGACAGAAAACTTGATTTTACATTTTTTTGCGAGAAAACTCAATTTGTACTTTTTACGGAGAAACATAGTTTTATTGTTTTGGCAAAAAATACGATTTTTCAATATTGACGGTAAAACCAACTTATGTTTTTGGTAAAAAAACTCAATTTTGTAGTTTTTTCGGAAAACATGATTTTACGGTTGTTACAAGAAAACACAATTTTACAATTTTTCGAAAAACTCAATTTTACGATTTCAATGAAAAAATATTTTATTGTTTTAATGGAAAAACATGTTTTTGTTGTTTAGTATGAAAACATTATGTTACATTTTTGGTAAGAAAATATGATTTTATGATTTTAAAGGAAAACAAAATTTTATCGTTAAGGTAGAAAACTTAGTTTTTGTAGTTTTGGCGAGAAAAACAAATTTTATTGTTTTAGTAGGAAAACATGATTTTATGATTTTGGGGAAAAACATATTTTGTGGTTTGAACGGAAAATATAATTTTACAATTTTGTGATAAAATTCAATTTTATTATTTTGACGAACAAACATGATTTAATTTGTGTTTAGTAAAACAACCAAAATATAACATTGGACACATGCTTTTATATATCTTAATGAAAATCAGTTGTGAGCCAAAAAAAATGAATGTACGTTAGATTTGGTTTATTAAACTTAATTTAGATATATAAAAATATAAACATTGTATAAAAATTGGTTTGGTTATATTTTATTTATATATATTTGATTTGAGTTTATGTTGATTATAATTTTCATTAGTTTGGTCATGAGTAATTCATTATCCATTCCAGTCCGAAACATTTAAACATAATCCAATATATCAATTATTCTATTTTATCCAATAATCCAAAAATTATACCCATTTTCTATGATTCTATCAATTAAAATTTATAATTTGGATTAGGTTGGATTGACTCACTAACTTTTATTCATTTTGACACCCCTATTCATACTAGATTAACCCTCTCCGTTTCACTTAGCTCGTCTATCATATAATAGTCTTAGTGACACTTAAAGAAATGTTTATGGAATTAATTTAGATTTTTACACTTAATCTTATTTACTGTTTGCTTCGATCAAACAACAACAATTTAATCTAGACAGGGAGTGGTTTAGAAAGGTTTAGAGATTATAAGACACTTTTTTTAATGATGGGTACATCATTTATATAATCTAGAGATTATAAGAGACTAATAGAGTAAGAAAAAGATTGGTAGATAGTAATCTATTATATAATGAGACAGTTTAGTCTCTCCTGGTGCTGCCACGTCAGCATATGGTGGGTCCCACACATTTTTTTTTTGTAAAAATAATTATTTGCATGTTTTGGGAGTCGAACCATGCACCTCACATTCTTTATTTAATTGACATAACCAACTGAGCTACAAGAGATTTTGTAAAATGGACGCCTGAAGTTTTATTTATTCTTTACGAGACCGGAAACACATGCATCCATTATAGTTGGGATTGCGGGTCAATCTTGACCCGCCAACCCGCAAATCGATTCTTTTTTTTGTTCAAAATTCTGACTCGCCTAATCCACTAACAAAAAGTCTTAAATATGCACTCGCCCCACTAAAACTTACAGATAAACCGCAAAACACGCAAATAATATTAAATTTAATAAAATAATCATTTTATTGTATATTAAATATTTTTATATAAAAATAATTAAAGTAATAATTTTATAATTTCACTCTTTACAGTTTTTGCGGTTTGATGGGTATATGCGATTCAAATTTTTCCGACTCGCATCCGTTCCGCTTAAAATTGATTCAACCCGCAAATGCATCCGTATATCAAAATTTTTGAATCGATCAACCTGCATCCGTTCCGTGTTGGATTAATGCGGGACCAGCAAGTAATGACTCAAATTCTCAGCTTTAACTTCCATGTTTCTCCTCAGGGTTGGTATTGTTTGTAAATCCCGTATTTTTCAATGGACCTTATTTACAAAGACGTTCCTTGCAATGGTATATCTAGGGTCTCACCAAACCTTTGAAGGATATATAGAGGGTAATCGCTATCAATTAGAAAAACAATAAAAGAAACATACAAATAATAATCACCACAAATATAACTCAATGTCACACCCCAAAAAAATCACTCTAACTTACACTAACCAACACACTGCAGTTGTAACAAGTATGGTGGATGTGAATAAACACTGCGAGGTGCATGGTTCGACTCTCAAAGCATCCAAATAATTATTTTTACAAAAAAAAATTATGTGAGACCCACCATATGCTTATGTAGTAGCACCAGGAGAGACTAAACTGTCTCATCATATAATAGATTTTATACTCAATAGTAATTTGGCATGATACAAAATAAACTCACTACAATTTGAATATATATATATATATATATATATATATATATATATATATATATGTTTTTTGGTTTGAAATAATTAAAAAAAAAAATTATTAAATTTATTTTTCAAACTAAATAACAAATATATCCGGTTTTTATCCACCCAATCCAGTTATGTTTTTGGTTCACGTTTCATTTGGTTCTCCGTCTGTTCCGTATGAATTTAAAAATACATAATCTATGCGACGTTTCTAAAAAAGAACAACAAAATTATATAGCGAAACATTAATATTTTGGACCCCGCGCTTGCGCGGAGACTATAAATCCTAGTTAACTTAAAATTGCAGTTAAAATTTGATTACGTTTTGCTACGCTGAAATATTAATATAGAAGACTTTTTTTTTCTTTCAAACACAATTGTCGAGAACTCAACAAATGATAGCCTAATCTATATGTGGAGGAAGCTGTTAAGCTCCACGTTGTTTCTGAAGAGTTCCTTAATCTGATGAACTTCAAAGCCACTCCAGCGTTGTTCGATCTTCATATCACAAATTCACTATGATTTCACCTAGATTTATGCAAAAAAAAAGTGAAGACCTGGATGAACCCTGATGTAAGCGAGATCACTTATGCGGTCCAATGGTGCAAAGTAAATTCATTTCTGTCAGAGTATGGCTTGTGTCAAGACGTCTTTAACACAAGAAGAACGTCTCAGCTATTGTATAAGAAACAAACACGAAGAGTTCACATGTTTTGTTATAACAGCTTAGAAGGGTAAGAAGAATAACTAACGTCAGCCGAAAGTGGTGCCAGCTTTGTCTTGTTCCTGCATTTGAAAAGCAGAGTACAGACTACAGAGCATGGCAAAGAGAAAGGTGCATACAAAGAGACATTAGAGTTAAGATAAGTTTTATGAGAAAAGAGGCAGCTATGTCATTTACAGAATGTTTTCAGGAGTTATGAGTAACCAAGCTTTCTAGTGGATTTTCGAACTAATCTCAACTAGACGCAGCGATCATATTTTTTAACGTGAACTGGCTAAACCTTAGGTGTTATTTCATTTTATGCTTAACTACCACAAACGAGTGATATAAAAGGAGAGTGAAAAGTGAGAGTTCCACATTATCAAGTTAAGGTTACATCCCTTACCATGTTTTTTTCCCTTTATTTGCCATGCATGGAACCAATATTATAGGTTTTACTTTCTATGTAACCGCGTCTGTAAAACTTCAACTTTCATTTCTGAAATGATATTTATATTCTTAGCAAAAAAGGTTACATCCGTTACTGTGCCTCAAATATGCTATTATTAGGGATAAAGTATCCAAGATCCTAAAAAGTTTGTTGTAAACTTATTCAAATGGTTGGCCTCTTCTCCCCGTCGATAATCTCATCTCGCATGGGATCTTTTGTGACAATCAATTCTCTTCCCTTTCGTCCGATAGGCCGGATCTCTCACGAAGACACTCAAATTTGGGCATCAAGAAATCCTCAGCTAAGCATCATCAACCAGGCGTATAGAAAATGGAAGTACATCCTACATCATCTCTATATAACTCAAGCGTCATTTCACATAATCAATATATCAATTATTGTTTGCTTCTTAAAATATATATTAACTTTGTGCTTAATTCTCTACGTGCTTCACAAAACTGTTTTACTTCTTCACTCTTTTTACATGTTTTAATTTTGGGGATTTTTTTAATGCAAAAAACATTAATATTATCCCATTAAGCTAATCTCAACTTATAACTATTCCATTAAAATAATCTTTTTAAAATTACCAATTGTACCATTGAAAATACAACTAAAACACTAATCGCAAAATATAAAAATATAAGTTAATAACTAAACTAATTAAAATTAAATCAAAAATCAGAAATCACCAAATATGGAAAATGGATATTTCTAAATATTTCTTTGGGTCAAAAATCAATTTTTCAAATATGGAAACTGAATAGTTTTAAATATTTTATTTCCATATTTTCGGAACTATTCATACTTATCTGTAGAATTTACATTCTACGATATGTAGAATACAATAAATATGTTTGAACTCAATTTCTAACGATTTTAGATTTTTATTAATGTGTAGATTATGGATTCTACATGTTTTAGAGCGATAGATTAAACGCATAATGTGTATTCCAAATATTTTTAGATTACTATTATTTATGTAGATACATATTCTAATCCTACTAGACTCAATAAAAATGTAGATTTCATTTTTCACTTCGTAGAATGACAATAATGATGTATGTAGAACAAAATCTAAAATTTTGATTTTAACATTTTTAAAACTGGAAAATACTACTTATTTGTTATAGGTATTTCATCAGTAGTTCCTGTTTTCCAATTTTATTTATTTGTAAAACTATATATTGGATTTATTTGTATAAATAAAAATGACATTATAGACAAAAATGATACAAATTTGAAATTAGTTTAATGGGATAATGTATCTGTTTTTTGGCCTAAAAAAAAAATTCCCTTAATTTTTTAATTAACCTAATCCTAAGAACTTCAGTAAGAGACTACGATGAGGCTGTCCTTATCTTTTTCTTATACATCCATTTTTTTATTTAATTTTAAAAGAAGGTTACAAACTATGACCATGGTCATCCCGTTCAACAAACGATTACAAAAGTGAGGAGAATTAACCATAAATAATTGGATCATCTACTTCGATTGACTTTAGAAGTAGAGAAATAGTACTTTAAGCAGCATCTCCCTTGGTTCCTACGTCCTCGGTTTTCTCGTCCACGATCTGTAGATTGCAAGTGCATGCATCATCCTATTTTTTGTTAATTCTTTTTTTTTTCAGAAGGTGTCATGATATCCATCAGTTTCTTTCTTTGTCGGAATCTATTAATGAAGTAAATTTGTTAGGAGATGCTTGTTGCGTGGAGCCAAAGCAAAGGAATTGCTAGTCTCGTACACGACCACAATGCTACCATTAGAGGAATTTTCAGAAAGGTTAGTGGTAACAAAATGAGATTCATTGACAGATTGCAAGTAGTGTTTAATCTTGTGTCTAAGTCGACCACATCTTTTATATTTGAAAGCCAACCAAACGTGTTCAACATCAACTATGGAATTAATTCGTTTTCATCATCTGGAGTGACTCAATGCAACCCAACCAAAGTGGTAGTTTCGCCATAAAAATGAGGAGTAATCTAGGTTTATGAGTTGTTATATGACTGCCTACACCCAAAACTATATGATTTATTCCTGGGATAGAATATAAGATTCTGGAAATTTTTTTAGAGTTGCCATACCAGGATTTATGGTTTTAAAGTTAGAAATCCCTAAAAAAAGTTTTTGGTTTCCAAGATTCTGTATATAAACATCAGACGATCATCTGCCATAACCTCCTTTACAGAAACCAAGTTCATGTAGATGCGTCTAGAAAATAGAATAAGTAGTTTGATTCCCTAAGAGCATAATTATTATGGAGTTTTTAGGGTGAGGTTCTTAATGTAATATAAAAACCGTCTCTTAACTTTAACTAAACACCATCTTATATTACGTTAAGAACCCACCCTAAGAATTCTGCAATAATCATAGTCTAAGTTTTCTAATTTTTATTCTGCAATTCTTTCCCCACAACTTGTTAAAGACCGCATAATATAAAAGTGATCTAATACATTTTTTGTTTTTGTTTTCTGATGCTTGCAAGACATGTTAGGGATTGTTATCTTAGGTTGTTAAATTCCTAATGCTATCTTGTTAAATGTTATTAATTTTTTTTTGAATCTTCTTGGGTTCTCTTTCATGGTATTAAAGAACAATGTTTTCTGTCAAAAATCTTTTTACCGTCTCTCATAACCGTGGTTTTATTTCCAGAACTTCATCTTCTCTATATTAATTTGTATTTGTGCTAGTTAGAAAATGACAAACAGCACAAGACTACGGTCCTCTTATCATTTCAATTTTAGATTAGCAAATGCAACAGAAAACTGTCACATTTTCAATGTCCTACGTACGATCGAGATCATGTATCGTTAAAAGAAAGTAAAAACAAATTTTCATTAACATGTACAATATTATACATATTACAAAAACTGGTTCATGTAGCACACAACAAAGGTTCAACATAGATAAACAAAATCAATATCTTGCTTCTTTATTTCATTTTAAATTTATTAAAGCATTGTAATTAATGATATAGTAAAATATGTTCTTCATAGCGAATCTCCAGGGTTTCATCCAACATTTGTAATGATTTAATTTTACAATTTTTTGCACATATGGGCGAAATCATCAGGATTATCTTTAGCATTTTTCCATATCCTTTGAGCAGTTCGAACATGAACTGAAAACATTTCTGATACCTCTCTTGTGGCATTCTTTAGCAGTTTTCCGTATGAACTCCTTTCTCACAAAGCATTGAAAATTAACTCTTTTTGTCGAGTAGTCAATTTCTTTATCTTCTTACGGATGCCAATAACATTTTCAGCCACGACTGGCGCTGGTATAAAATAATTAAACCCAAACTAAAAAAATGTCTTTCTACTATAACAATCCAACTCATTATAGTATCCACGTTCCTATACGAGTGTTTCATGCAACGATCTAAAAAGAGTTAATAGATAATATTCCTATATGCATGCTTTTATTCATTGGTTTTATAAATGAAACTATTTACGTATATTTATTTGTTTGATTAAGATATTAGATTCAAGTACTCTAAAATATCTATAGATAAATAATTTAGAATATGAAAATTTTCATTATGACATATTTCATTACATTTTAGATTAATTAAATAGATATTGTGATTTAGTTTACCTGGATATTCTACCAAGTGATCAACATTTTGTTCAGGCTTTTCCATGGGTGGGCTTGAGTTCAAATCGATGACATTATCAGCTTCGACTGGCGCTGATACAAAATAGTTAAACCCAAATTAAAAAAAATATATGAATTTCTACTATTACAAATTTACAATCACACTCATTATAGTTTCCAGGTTCACACGAGTTTTCCATGTAGCAATCTAAAAAAGGGTCAATAGATGTATACAATATTCCTATATATGCTTTAGTTCATCACTTTTATAAATGAAACTATTTACGTAAATTTATTTGTTTGATTAAGATATTATAGGTTAAAGTATTGGAAACGTCTATCTATAGATAAATAATTTAGAATATGAAATTTGTCATTATGACATATTTCATTGCATAGATTTATTAAATAAATATTGTGATTTAATTTACCTGGATCTTTTACCAAGTGATCAACATTTTGTTCAGGCTCTTCCATAGGTGGGCTTAAGTTCAAATCGATGACAATGGACTTTTTTGAGGATGATGCATCACTCGACATTGCAATGTTATATAGATCAAGCGAAGTATTTTTATTGTTTGGAGGTAAAATAATCAACCATGGATGATTTACTCGGAATCCATGTTGTATATATATATATGAAGATGAAATTTTTGACTCCTCTCTATTTTTGTAAATAAAGAATGTCACAGTAAAGTAATTAAAATATTTCCTGCATTGTGTCTTCAACGACATTTAACTCCAAAGACTAAGACATGAAACATTTATGACTATAGATATAGTCAATGACAGAAACAACCAAATATTTAATCAGAGGAAAACATTTCTTTTTCGGTCAAATTTTTCATCGGAAATATTAAATTTACTAATATTCTATTCAATTGGAATAATAATATTCTATTCAATCTCTCTATATCTACCATAAAAGAACCTGCTGCAAAGGCAGTATTTTGTCACACAACCCCAAAAAGAAAAAAAAACTAAAAACAGAGATCAGACCGAAAGAGTGATCATGCCAAAGAAGGTAAAACTTGCCTTGATAGCAAATGAAAAATCAAGAGAAATAACTTTGAAGAAAAGGAGGTCGGGGTTAGTAAAAAGGGTAAAAGAACTATCAATATTATGTGATACAAAAGCTTGTTTTATTATGTTCTCCCCTAAAGAGGTTGAGCCAATGGTGTGGCCATCTGCTGAAGCGGCTCGTAACCTCCTCGAAGACTTCAATGACTTGCCGGATTTCCTGAAGAAGAAGAATGAGATGACTCTGGAGTCATATCTGAAGGAGAAGACATGCAAGGTTCATGAGAATTTGATGAAGACTCAGAAAGAGAACATGGAGTGTAAGATAGATCAGTTGATGGTGAAACTAAGTAGCCTCCCTAAACTTGATGATCTTGATGTGAAAGAGATCTATTCATTGATCTCTTCCACAAAGGAGGCCATAATGCATTTAAAGAATAAGGTAGGTTCTGTTCAGAATATTCCTCTTCGCGATCCACCGGTGTATCCATTTGAAGAGCAAGTCAAGGAGTTTAGGACCACCACAGGAGGCGGCCAGGAAAAGGAGAGACCTAGGAAGACTTATGGAGAAGTGAACATGGCTAGCATTGGTTCTTCAAAGGAAAAGCAAAGTTACTACTTGATGGATGAATGGATTTTCCCATCTCTGAAGCCACCTTCCCCTCAAGGAAGTACCAGCAATGGAGACCATAATTTAGAGATGGAGCAGACCTTTCCACCAATGTTTTCCTTCCCTGGTTTTGTTGGGCCAGTCTCTCACCCCTACCAACATCATCTTACCATAAACAGTATTCCGGCAATGTTTATGAATACATCAAAACAATACCCTTATGATTTCATGAACCATGAGGAACCAAGCAGCATTCACAAGAGAAATGACATAGATTATCGCCAAGAGCCACCACCATCAGCTAGTGAAGCAACCCCAGAAGAAGGTAACGTTGGTGCTAAATCATTTGATATGAATATGGATTGACTGGGAGCTAGCAATCATCATTTTCTAGATTACTAGAAAGGAATTGTGTTTTAAGTTTGGTATGAATTTCTTTGAAACTATCTTTGTGTGCTCGATTTTTCTGTTTCCAGATTATGTTTTGTGTTTGTATGCTATTGGATTTATGGATCTTTATTATCTTGTTATTTTGAAGAACCATGATTAGGCATGATAGGGCTAGGCATAAAATCCAAAATCCAAACTGGACCCGAATCGAAAAATCCAAACGGTTATCTGATGAGAAATGTAGAAATACCTGAATGATCTTGTGAGGTGATACAAAACATATCTGGATCAAAAGTGTTATTAAACGAACCTAAATGGATAATTACATAAACCCAAAAATTAATAGTTATGATATATAAAAATATGAGTTATAATTTAAATAAATATTTTAAATATCAAGTTACCTATTAAAAACTATTTCAAATTTTGTTAAGGATGAAGAATTTCTTGCTTGAGTTGAGAGTAAATCAAGAAAAGTATATTATGCTATGTGATAATCAAAGCACCATTCACCTAGCAAAGAGCTCAACCTTTCACTCTTGCTCAAAGCACATTGATATCCGAGATTATTGTAGGTGAGAAGTTCTTGAAGAGAAGCTCCAACATCTCAGCAAGGTATACACAGACGAAAGTTATTCAGACTTTATGATCAAAGTATTTATCGATCAAAAAGTTTGAAGATTGTTGTCGAGGCACCGGCATAGAGAGGTTTTAGGGCTAAATCGGGAAGGGGGAGATTTGTTGGGTTTCCCTCACTAGTCCAAGATTAATCAAAGCACAGTTAATCCCTAACTCAAGAAGCCTAAGAAGAAGAAGTGTGTAGAAGATGTTATAAATAAGATTAAGAAAGTGATATAGAATTTGCTTGAAGTTATATTTCATTATAAATAGGAGTTATTAGTTCACTTGTAACAATCAAGTATAAACAAAAACAGATAGAGAAAAACACGTTTCAGAAAAAGTTCTAAAAGAGTCTCTAAAAACAAAGGTTTAGTACAAAATCTCTTTCAAATATACTAAGGATGTCCTAAACATTAATCGTTTACTTTCCATCTTAACCTCTTAAAAAAATATTATCCGGTAATTTTTCCCAACATATACTTAGAGAAATTAAGATAAAACATGAACCATAAGACAATGAAAACAGTTACCAGTAACCATAATACCAAATTGGCAGTAGAGGCTGGATGAAGGACAAGAGTTGCAAGAAGGAACCAAACCAGACCTTCACAAAACTTACCAAGAACTGTTGTATCTTGAACGAAGGAAAGGCTTAGAGCAAGCGATTCTGGAGAGTGGACCACCAAGACCAAACAAGAAAACCGCTGCAACGAAAAGCAGGGCACAAGACCGCAGACCAAGTATTCTGACTGGCAAAAGCATCAAAGAGGACACTCAAACTTACATGCATACACAACGATCCTATCAAAGTCATCTACCGATTGAGACCAGACACTTCCTCGCAAGAGAAGCAATGAGAGACTTTGACCACTGTGAGCTAGTAGATGCAACCATAACAATTAACTTCCGAGAGACAAAACTCCTGAACAGAACCTAACAAACACTAAGCAGCAGTAGACAAGAAGACAGAGCAGCACAACAAATCTTAAAGTCTAAAAGAGAGGCTAAGGCAGAGATAGCAGACCACGACAGAACAAGANAGGACACTCAAACTTACACGCATACACAACGATCCTATCAAAGTCATCTACCGATTGAGACCAGACACTTCCTCGCAAGAGAAGCAATGAGAGACTTTGACCACTGTGAGCTAGTAGATGCAACCATAACAATTAACTTCCGAGAGACAAAACTCCTGAACAGAACCTAACAAACACTAAGCAGCAGTAGACAAGAAGACAGAGCAGCACAACAAATCTTAAAGTCTAAAAGAGAGGCTAAGGCAGAGATAGCAGACCACGACAGAACAAGAACTATGTCAAACCAATCCATGCCGTATGAAAAGGGTCTATCTATTTAATTTTAGAAATTTTTCTTTCGTGGTACTACTGATTTAGTAGTCACGTGATTGACTTTTTAGTTTGGAGTGTTGTTCTTTTGAATATATGTGGACTCAATCTCAGTATGTATATATATATGGAAAGTTTTATTGCTACGAGATTGTATTTTTAAGATTGACATATACAGTCCATTCGTTTGTAGAGAAACATGTACATATAATCGTTTGTATAGCTTAGGTTGAATCGTTTGTATGTCCGATGAATCTCTGTTTCTCCAGCATACCAGAGCCTACTCTGTAACTGTTCCGATTTGCCCGCTTTAAGGTTGATTAAAATATATAATTAGTACATATAATCGTATATGAAGTTTTTTCTTGCTATTCAAAAGAAATTGTTCTAGTTTCTTTTAATAACAAACATCTATTCTATTACTCAAATTTGAGATTATCTAAGTAACCAGATCAGAATAGAACAACTAATGTAATAAAGCTCTCTAGAAAAATTTCGCAATCCTAGCTAAGAGTCTGAAATTCCGTTTTGAGCTCTTGGGATATGAGTTATCTTAAAGTCCGGAAAACATATATGCAGTGTCTTCATCGCTTCCAATGAAGACACTGTCTACTTTCCAAGGATGTCCAAAACAATAACTGTCTACTGTCCATCTTAACCCTCTTGAGGAAACATTATGTAAATTTTCCTAACATATGTTAAGATCAAACACAAACCATAAACCAAAGCACACTTACCAGTAACCATAATACCAAATTGGCACAAGAGGCAGGATGAAAGACAACAGTTGCAAGAATGAACCAAACCAGATTTTGCACAAACTCTACTAAGAACTGTTGTAGCTTGAACGAAGGAAAAACTTAGAGAAAGCGAATCCGAACTTACTAGCAAAAATAAATACTAAACAAAAGATAACTAACTTACTACCTATACAAAAGATATCCAACTTACCAGCAAAAACAATTAAAAACATATTGGCTGATGAAAAATTTATTTTGACGTGTTCTATATTTCATCACAAACTCTCAACCTCTCTAGATCTACCATAGAAGAACCTGCAAAGGCGGTATTTTCTCAAACAGCCCCCCCAAAAAAAAAAAAAGAGAGATCAAACTCATAGAGCTAGTGATCATGCAAAGAAGGTAAAACTTGTGTTGATGGCAAATGAAAACTCAAGAAAATAATCTAAACACTGTTTATAAAGTAAAGATTCTTCAGAATTTCAGCTACCAATTTAGAGCTAATTTAAGTTGGAAACACAGAAAAAATCATTTAATGATTTTAAAATACGTTACAGCATGTATCACGAAAATCTGGAAGCTCAATAACTTCATCAAAGAAAATCTTTTCAATTTATACCACTCTTTATGTAGTTTTTGGTGGTTATTAACCTTACAAATAAAAGAATAAATATGAAATTTTCCATTCTTAATATTCTTATCGTATGTATTTTTAAGATTTTTCATTCTTACAGATTTTATATTAGTTATAAACATAGTTCATAATATGAATATATGTTTTTATAATAGTGAGAGTTTCTAAATCTTTTTGATGCCAATCCAACTATTAAAAGTATTCAGAATAAAAGTTACACCCTTTTAAAATCAAAATTTCTACCGCCAAAATTCTAAAACCAAAATCTAAAGGAAACATTGTTACCAACCGGAACCATAAAATTCTTTGATAAAAACAAAAATATATAGCATTGAATGTGTTAATTATTAAAATTAACAGATAATAAATTCATTATAATTACTATGACCACACATTATATTGTTCTCATGTTTGAACATAAATTAAAGTTATGTATTACTCTTAACAATGCATCCACTATTTTTTGGAAACAAATTTACATACTTCTTAGATTTCAAAATTCTATTCAAAAGGTAACTAACTTACTAGGAAAAATAAATAAATATACATTGACTGATGCAAAAATGTATTTTGACGAGTTCTATATTTCATCACAAACTCTCAAACTCTCTATATCTACCATAAAATATTCGGCAAAGGCAGTATTTTCTCACACAACCCCAAAAAGAAAAAAAAAATAGAGAGAAAGATCAGACTCAAAGAGTGATCATGCCAAAGAAGGTAAAACTTGCCTTGATGGCAAATGAAAACTCAAGAAAAATAACTTTGAAGAAAAGGAGATCGGGGTTAGTAAAAAAGGTAAAAGAACTATCAATATTATGTGATACAAAAGCTTGTTTTATTATGTTCTCCCCTAAAGAGGTTGAGCCAATGGTGTGGCCATCTGCTGAGGCGGCTCGTAACCTCCTCGAAGACTTCAATGACTTACCGGATTTCATGAAGAAGAAGAATGAGACGACTCTGGAGTCATATCTTAAGGAGAAGACATGCAAGGTTCATGAGAATTTGAGGAAGACTCAGAAGGAGAACATGGAGTGTAAGATAGATCAGTTGATGGTGAAACTAAGTAGCCTCCCTAAACTTGATGATCTTGACGTGACAGAGATCTATTCATTGATCTCTTCCACAAAGGATGCCATAATGCATTTAAGGAATAAGGTAGGTTCTGTTCAGAATTTTCCTCTTCGCGATCCACCGGTGTATCCATTTGAAGAGCAAGTCAAGGAGTTTAGGACCACCACAGGAGGCGGCCAGGAAAAGGAGAGACCTAGAAAGACTTATGGAGAAGTGAACATGGCTAGCATTGGTTCTTCAAAGGAGAAGCAAAGTTACTACTTGATGGATGAATGGATTTTCCCATCTCTGAAGCCACCTTCCCCTCAAGGAAGTACCAGCAATGGAGACCATAATTTAGAGATGGAGCAGACCTTTCCACCAATGTTTTCCTTCCCTGGTTTTGTTGGGCCAGTCTCTCACCCCTACCAACATCATCTCAACATAAACAGTATTCCAGCAATGTCTATGAATGCATCAAAACAATACCCTTATGATTTCATGAACCATGAGGAACAAAGCAGCATTCACAAGAGAAATGACATAGATTATCGCCAAGAGCCACCACCATCAGCTAGTGAAGCAACCGCAGAAGAAGGTAACGTTGGTGCTAAGTCATTTGATATGAATATGGATTGACTGGGAGCTAGCAATCATCATTTTCTAGATTACTAGAAAGGAATTGTGTTTTAAGTTTGGTATTAATTTCTTTGAAACTATCTTTGTGTGCTCCATTTTTCTGTTTCCAGATTATGTTTTGTGTTTGTATGCTTTTGGATTTATGGATCTTTATTATCTTTTTATTTTAAATAACCATGATTAGGCATGATAGGGCTAGGCATAAAATTCAAAATCCAAACCGGACCCGAATCAAAAAATCCAAACGGTTATCTGATCAGAAATGTAGAAATACCCGAATGATCTTGTGAGGTGATACGAAACATATCTGAATCCAAAGTGTTATTAACCGAACTCAAATGGATAATTCCAGAAACCCAAAAATTAATAGTTATGATATATAAAAATATGAGTTATAATTTAAATAAATATTTTAAATATCAAGTTACCTATTAAAAACTATTTCAAAATTTGTTAAGGATGAAGAATTTCTTGCTTGAGTTGAGAGTAAATCAAGAAAAGTATATTGTGCTATGTGATAATCAAAGCACCATTCACCTAGCAAAGAACTCAACCTTTCACTCTTGCTCAAAGCACATTGATATCCAAGATTATTGTATTTGAGAAGTTCTTGAAGAGAAGCTCCAACATCTCAGCAAGGTACATACAGACGAAAGTTATTTAGACTTTATGATCAAAGTATTTATCGATCAAAAAGTTTGAAGATTGTTGTCGAGGCACCGGCATAGAGATGTTTTAGGGCTAAATCGGGAAGGGCGAGATTTGTTGGGTTTCCCTCACTAGTCCAAGATTAATCAAGCATTGTTAAGCCCTAACTCAAGAAGCCCAAGAAGAAGAAGTGTGTAGAAGATGTTATAGATAAGATTAAGAAAGTGATATAGAATTAGCTTGAAGTTATATTTCATTATAAATAGGAGTTATTAGTTCACTTGTAACAATCAAGTATAAACAAAAACAGATAGAGAAAAACACGTTTCAGAAAAAGTTCTAAAAGAGTCTCTAAAAACAAAGGTTTAGTACAAAATCTCTTTCAAATATACTAAGGATGTCCTAAACATTAATCGTTTACTTTCCATCTTAACCTCTTAAAAAAATATTATCCTGTAATTTTTCCCAACATATACTTAGAGAAATTAAGATAAAACATGAACCATAAGACAATGAAAACAGTTACCAGTAACCATAATACCAAATTGGCACTAGAGGCTGGATGAAGGACAAGAGTTGCAAGAAGGAACCAAACCAGACCTTCACAAAACTTACCAAGATCTGTTGTATCTTGAACGAAGGAAAGGCTTAGAGCAAGCGATTCTGGAGAGTGGACCACCAAGACCGAAGAAGAAAACCGCTGCAACGAAAAGCAGGGCACAAGACCGCAGACCAAGTATCCTGCCTGGGAAAAGCATCAAAGAGGACACTCAAACTTACACGCATACACAACGATCCTATCAAAGTCATCTACCGATTGAGACCAGACACTTCCTCGCAAGAGAAGCAATGAGAGACTTTGACCACTGTGAGCTAGTAGATGCAACCATAACAATTAACTTCCGAGAGACAAAACTCCTGAACAGAACCTAACAAACACTAAGCAGCAGTAGACAAGAAGACAGAGCAGCACAACAAATCTTAAAGTCTAAAAGAGAGGCTAAGGCAGAGATAGCAGACCACGACAGAAAAAGAACTATGTCAAACCAATCCATGCCGTATGAAAAGGGTCTATCTATTTTATTTTAGAAGTTTTTCTTTCGTGGTACTACTGATTTAGTAGTCACGTGATTGACTTTTTAGTTTGGAGTGTTGTTTTTTTGAATATATGTGGACTCAATCTCAGTATGTATATATATATATATGGAAAGTTTTATTGCTATGAGCTTGTATTTTTAAGGTTAACATATACAGTCCATTCCTTTGTAGAGAAAAATGTACATATAATCGTTTGTATAGCTTAGTTTGAATCGTTTGTATCTCCAATGAATCTCTGTTTCTCCAGCATACCAGAGCCTACTCTGTAACTGTTCCGATTTGCCCGCTTTAAGGTTGATTAAAATATACAATTAGTACATATAATCTTATATGAAGTTTTTTCTTGCTATTCAAAAGAAGTTGTTCTAGGTTTTTTATATAACAAACATCTATTTTATTACTCAAACTTGTGATCATATAGGTAACCAGACCAGAATAGAACAACCAATGTAACAAAACTCTCTATAAAAATCTCGCAATCCTAGCTAAAGAGTTTGAAATTCCATTTTAAACTCTTGGGATTATGAGTTATCTTAAAGTTCGGAAAACATATATGCAGTGTCTTCATCGCTTCCAATGAAGACACTGTCTACTTTCCAAGGATGTTCAAAACAATATCTGTCTACTGTCCATCTTAACCTCTTGAGAAAACAATTATGCGGTAAATTTTCCAAACATATGGTAAGATCAAACACAAACCATAAGCCAAAGCACACACTTACCAGTAACCATAATACCAAATTGGCACTAGTGGCAGGATGAAAGACAACAGTTGCAAGAAGGAAACAAACCAGATATTGCACAAACTCTACTAAGAACTGTTAGCTTGAACGAAGGAAAAACTTAGAGAAAGCGAATCCAAACTTACTAGCAAAAAAAAATTATATACAAAAGATAACTAACTTACTACATATACAAAAGATAACCAACTTACCAGCAAAAACAATTAAAAACACATTGACTGATGAAAATCTATTTTGACGTGTTCTATATTTCATTACAAACTCCCAACCTCTCTAGTTCTACCAGAAAAGAACCTGCAAAGGCAGTATTTTCTCAAACAGCCCAAAATAAATAAAACTAAAAAGAGAGATCAAACTCATAGAGCTAGTGATCATGACAAAGAAGGTAAAACTTGTGTTGATGGCAAATAAAAACTCAAGAAAATAATCTAAAAACTATTTATAAAGTAAATATTCTTCAGAATTTCAACTACCAATTTGGAGCTAATTTAAGTTGGAAACACAGAAAGAATCATTTAATGATTTTAAAATACGTTACAGCATGTATCACAAAAATCTGGAAGCTCAATAACTTCATCAAAAAAATTCTTTTCAATTTATACCACTCTTTATGTTTTTTGGTGGTTATTAACCTTACAAATAAAAGAATAAATATGAACTTTTTCATTCTTAATATTCTTCTCGTATATATTTTTAAGATTTTTCATTCTTACAGATTTTATATTAGTTATAAACATAGTTCATAATATGGATATATGTTTTTATAATAGTGAGAGTTTCTAAATCTTTTTGATACTAATCCGACTATTAAAAATATTCAAAATAAAAGTTACACCCTTTTAAAATCAAAATTTCTACCGCCAAAATTCTAAAACCAAAATCTAAAAGAAACATTGTTACCAACCGGAACCTTAAAATTCTTTGATAAAACCAAAAATATATAGCATTGAATGTGTTAATTATTAAAATTAACATATAATAAATTCACTATATTTTATATTTACTATGACCACGAATTATATTGTTCTCATGTTTGAACATAAACTAAAGTTATGTATTACTCTTAACAATTTAATTAATGTTTACTATGACCAGAAATTATATTGTTCTCTCAGATAGGAATGATAATGGTCAATATTAACAATGCATCCACGAATTTTTGGAAACAAATTTACATACTTCTTAGATTTTAAAATTCTATTCAAAAGGTAACTAACTTACTAGTAAAAATAAATAAATACACATTGACTGATGCAAAAATGTATTTTGACGTGTTCTATATTTCATCACAAACTCTCAACCTCTCTATATCTACCATAAATGAACCCGCAAAGGCAGTATTTTCTCACACAACCCCAAAAAGAAAAAAAAAAAGAAAAAAGAGAGATCAGACTCAAAGATTGATCATGCCAAAGAAGGTAAAACTTGCCTTGATGGCAAAAGAAAACTCAAGAGAAATAATTTTGAAGAAAAGGAGGTCGGGGGTAGTAAAAAAGGTAAAAGAACTATCAATATTATGTGATACAAACGCTTGTTTTATTATGTTCTCCCCTAAAGAGGTTGAGCCAATGGTGTGGCCATCTGCTGAGGCGGCTCGTAACCTCCTCGAAGACTTCAATGCCTTACCGGATTTCATGAAGAAGAAGAATGAGACGACTCTGGAGTCATATCTGAAGGAGAAGACATGCAAGGTTCATGAGAATTTGAGGAAGACTCAGAAGGAGAACATGGAGTGTAAGATAGATCAGTTGATGGTGAAACTAAGTAGCCTCCCTAAACTTGATGATCTTGATGTGAAAGAGATCTATTCATTGATATCTTCCACAAAGGAGGCCATAATGCATTTAAGGAATAAGGTAGGTTCTGTTCAGAATATTCCTCTTCGCGATCCACCGGTGTATCCATTTGAAGAGCAAGTCAAGGAGTTTAGGACCACCACAGGAGGCAGCCAGGAAAAGGAGAGACCTAGGAAGACTTATGGAGAAGTGAACATGGCTAGCATTGGTTCTTCAAAGGAAAAGCAAAGTTACTACTTGATGGATGAATGGATTTTCCCATCTCTGAAGCCACCTTCCCCTCAAGGAAGTACCAGCAATGGAGACCATAATTTAGAGATGGAGCAGACCTTTCCACCAATGTTTTCCTTCCCTGGTTTTGTTGGGCCAGTCTCTCACCCCTACCAACATCATCTCAACATAAACAGTATTCCAGAAATGTCTATGAATACATCAAAACAATACCCTTATGATTTCATGAACCATGAGGAACCAAGCAGCATTCACAAGAGAAATGACATAGATTATCGCCAAGAGCCACCACCATCAGCTAGTGAAGCAACCCCAGAAGAAGGTAACGTTGGTGCTAAGTCATTTGATATGAATATGGATTGACTGGGAGCTAGCAATCATCATTTTCTAGATTACTAGAAAGGAATTGTGTTTTAAGTTTGGTATGAATTTCTTTGAAACTATCTTTGTGTGCTCGATTTTTCTGTTTCCAGATTATGTTTTGTGTTTGTATGCTATTGGATTTATGGATCTTTATTATCTTGTTATTTTGAAGAACCATGATTAGGCATGATAGGGATAGGCATAAAATCCAAAATCCAAACTGGACCCGAATCGAAAAATCCAAACGGTTATCTGATGAGAAATGTAGAAATACCCGAATGATCTTGTGAGGTGATACAAAACATATCTGGATCAAAAGTGTTATTAAACGAACCTAAATGGATAATTACATAAACCCAAAAATTAATAGTTATGATATATAAAAATATGAGTTATAATTTAAATAAATATTTTAAATATCAAGTTATCTATTAAAAACTATTTCAAAATTTGTTAAGGATGAAGAATTTCTTGCTTGAGTTGAGAGTAAATCAAGAAAACTATATTGTGCTATGTGATAATCAAAGCACCATTCACCTAGCAAAGAGCTCAACCTTTCACTCTTGCTCAAAGCACATTGATATCTGAGATTATTGTAGGTGAGAAGTTCTTGAAGAGAAGCTCCAACATCTCAGCAAGGTACACACAGACGAAAGTTATTCAGACTTTATGATCAAAGTATTTATCGATCAAAAAGTTTGAAGATTGTTGTCGAGGCACCGGCATAGAGAGGTTTTAGGGCTAAATCGGGAAGGGGGAGATTTGTTGGGTTTCCCTCACTAGTCCAAGATTAATCAAAGCATAGTTAAGCCCTAACTCAAGAAGCCCAAGAAGAAGAAGTGTGTAGAAGATGTTATAGATAAGATTAAGAAAGTGATATAGAATTTGCTTGAAGTTATATTTCATTATAAATAGGAGTTATTAGTTCACTTGTAACAATCAAGTATAAACAAAAACAGATAGAGAAAAACACGTTTCAGAAAAAGTTCTAAAAGAGTCTCTAAAAACAAAGGTTTAGTACAAAATCTCTTTCAAATATACTAAGGATGTCCTAAACATTAATCATTTACTTTCCATCTTAACCTCTTAAAAAAATATTATCCGGTAATTTTTCCCAACATATACTTAGAGAAATTAAGATAAAACATGAACCGTAAGACAATGAAAACAGTTACCAGTAACCATAATACCAAATTGGCACTAGAGGCTGGATGAAGGACAAGAGTTGCAAGAAGGAACCAAACCAGACCTTCACAAAACTTACCAAGAACTGTTGTATCTTGAACGAAGGAAAGGCTTAGAGCAAGCGATTCTGGAGAGTGGACCACCAAGACCAAACAAGAAAACCGCTGCAACGAAAAGCAGAGCACAAGACCGAAGACCAAGTATTCTGACTGGCAAAAGCATCAAAGAGGACACTCAAACTTACATGCATACACAACGATCCTATCAAAGTCATCTACCGATTGAGACCAGACACTTTCTCGCAAGAGAAGCAATGAGAGACTTTGACCACTGTGAGCTAGTAGATGCAACTATAACAATTAACTTCCGAGAGACAAAAATCCTGAACAGAACCTAACAAACACTAAGCAGCAGTAGACAAGAAGACAGAGCAGCACAACAAATCTTAAAGTCTAAAAGAGAGGCTAAGGCAGAGATAGCAGACCACGACAGAACAAGAACTATGTCAAACCAATCCATGCCGTATGAAAAGGGTCTATCTATTTAATTTTAGAAATTTTTCTTTCGTGGTACTACTGATTTAGTAGTCACGTGATTGACTTTTTAGTTTGGAGTGTTGTTCTTTTGAATATATGTGGACTCAATCTCAGTATGTATATATATATGGAAAGTTTTATTGCTACGAGNAAAAGAGAGGCTAAGGCAGAGATAGCAGACCACGACAGAACAAGAACTATGTCAAACCAATCCATGCCGTATGAAAAGGGTCTATCTATTTAATTTTAGAAATTTTTCTTTCGTGGTACTACTGATTTAGTAGTCACGTGATTGACTTTTTAGTTTGGAGTGTTGTTCTTTTGAATATATGTGGACTCAATCTCAGTATGTATATATATATGGAAAGTTTTATTGCTACGAGCTTGTATTTTTAAGATTAACATATACAGTCCATTCCTTTGTAGAGAAACATGTACATATAATCGTTTGTATAGCTTAGGTTGAATCATTTGTATCTCCGATGAATCTCTGTTTCTCCAGCATACCAGAGCCTACTCTGTAACTGTTCCGATTTGCCCGCTTTAAGGTTGATGAAAATATATAATTAGTACATATAATCGTATATGAAGTTTTTTCTTGCTATTCAAAAGAAATTGTTCTAGTTTATTTTTAATAACAAACATCTATTCTATTACTCAAATTTGAGATTATCTAAGTAACCAGATCAGAATAGAACAACCAATGTAATAAAGCTCTCTAGAAAAATCTCGCAATCCTAGCTAAAGAGTCTGAAATTCCGTTTTGAGCTCTTAGAATATGAGTTATCTTAAAGTCCGGAAAACATATATGCAGTGTCTTCATCGCTTCCAATGAAGACACTGTCTACTTTCCAAGGATGTCCAAAACAATAACTGTCTACTGTCCATCTTAACCCTCTTGAGGAAACATTATGTGGTAAATTTTCCTAACATATGTTAAGATCAAACACAAACCATAAACCAAAGCAAACACTTACCAGTAACCATAATACCAAATTGGCACTAGAGGCAGGATGAAAGACAACAGTTGCAAGAATGAACCAAACCAGATTTTGCACTAACTCTACTAAGAACTGTTGTAGCTTGAACGAAGGAAAAACTTAGAGAAAGCGAATCCGAACTTACTAGCAAAATTAAATACTAAACAAAAGATAACTAACTTACTACCTATACAAAAGATATCCAACTTACCAGCAAAAACAATTAAAAACATATTGGCTGATGAAAAAATTAGTTTGACGTGTTCTATATTTCATCACAAACTCCAACCTCTCTAGATCTACCATAGAAGAACCTGCAAAGGCGGTATTTTCTCAAACAGCCCAAAAAAAAAAAAAAAAAAAAGAGATCAAACTCATAGAGCTAGTGATCATGCAAAGAAGGTAAAACTTGTGTTGATGGCAAATGAAAACTCAAGAAAATAATCTAAACACTGTTTATAAAGTAAAGATTCTTCAGAATTTCAGCTACCAATTTAGAGCTAATTTAAGTTGGAAACACAGAAAAAATCATTTAATGATTTTAAAATACGTTATAGCATGTATCACGAAAATCTGGAAGCTCAATAACTTCATCAAAAAAATCTTTTCAATTTATACGACTCTTTATGTAGTTTTTGGTGGTTATTAACCTTACAAATAAAAGAATAAATATGAAATTTTCCATTCTTAATATTCTTATCGTATGTATTTTTAAGATTTTTCATTCTTACAGATTTTATATTAGTTATAAACATAGTTCATAATATGAATATATGTTTTTAAAATAGTGAGAGTTTCTAAATCTTTTTGATACCAATCCAACTATTAAAAGTACTCAGAATAAAAGTTACACCCTTTTAAAATCAAAATTTCTACCGCCAAAATTCTAAAACCAAAATCTAAAGGAAACATTGTTACCAACCGGAACCATAAAATTCTTTGATAAAAACAAAAATATATAGCATTGAATGTGTTAATTATTAAAATTAACAGATAACAAATTCATTATAATTACTATGACCACACATTATATTGTTCTCATGTTTGAACATAAATTAAAGTTATGTATTACTCTTAATAATTTAATTAATGTTGACTATGACCAGAAATTATATTGTTCTCTCAGATAGGAATGATAATGGTCAATATTAACAATGCATCCACTATTTTTTGGAAACAAATTTACATACTTCTTAGATTTCAAAATTCTATTCAAAAGGTAACTAACTTACTAGGAAAAATAAATAAATATACATTGACTGATGCAAAAATGTATTTTGACGAGTTCTATATTTCATCACAAACTCTCAACCTCTCTATATCTACCATAAAAGAACCTGCAAAGGCAGTATTTTCTCACACAATCCCAAAAAGAAAAAAAATAGAGAGAAAGATCAGACTCAAAGAGTGATCATGCCAAAGAAGGTAAAACTTTCCTTGATGGCAAATGAAAACTCAAGAAAAATAACTTTGAAGAAAAGGAGATCGGGGTTAGTAAAAAAGGTAAAAGAACTATCAATATTATGTGATACAAAAGCTTGCTTTATTATGTTCTCCCCTAAAGAGATTGAGCCAATGGTGTGGCCATCTGCTGAGGCGGCTCGTAACCTCCTCATAGACTTCAATGACTTACCGGATTTCATGAAGAAGAAGAATGAGACGACTCTGGAGTCATATCTGAAGGAGAAGACATGCAAGGTTCATGAGAATTTAAGGAAGACTCAGAAGGAGAACATGGAGTGTAAGATAGATCAGTTGATGGTGAAACTAAGTAGCCTCCCTAAACTTGATGATATTGATGTGAAAGAGATCTATTCATTGATCTATTCCACAAAGGATGCCATAATGCATTTAAGGAATAAGGTAGGTTCTGTTCAGAATTTTCCTCTTCGCGATCCACCGGTGTATCCATTTGAAGAGCAAGTCAAGGAGTTTAGGACCACCACAGGAGGCGGCCAGGAAAAGGAGAGACCTAGAAAGACTTATGGAGAAGTGAACATGGCTAGCATTGGTTCTTCAAAGGAGAAGCAAAGTTACTACTTGATGGATGAATGGATTTTCCCATCTCTGAAGCCACCTTCCCCTCAAGGAAGTACCAGCAATGGAGACCATAATTTAGAGATGGAGCAGACCTTTCCACCAATGTTTTCCTTCCCTGGTTTTGTTGGGCCAGTCTCTCACCCCTACCAACATCATCTCAACATAAACAGTATTCCAGCAATGTCTATGAATACATCAAAACAATACCCTTATGATTTCATGAACCATGAGGAACCAAGCAGCATTCACAAGAGAAATGACATAGATTATCGCCAAGAGACACCACCATCAGCTAGTGAAGCAACCCCAGAAGAAGGTAACGTTGGTGCTAAGTCATTTGATATGAATATGGATTGACTGGGAGCTAGCAATCATCATTTTCTAGATTACTAGAAAGGAATTGTGTTTTAAGTTTGGTATGAATTTCTTTGAAACTATCTTTGTGTGCTCGATTTTTCTGTTTCCAGATTATGTTTTGTGTTTGTATGCTATTGGATTTATGGATCTTTATTATCTTGTTATTTTGAAGAACCATGATTAGGCATGATAGGGCTAGGCATAAAATCCAAAATCCAAACTGGACCCGAATCAAAAAATCCAAACGGTTATCTAATGAGAAATGTAGAAATACCCGAATGATCTTGTGAGGTGATACAAAACATATCTGGATCAAAAGTGTTATTAAACGAACCTAAATGGATAATTACATAAACCCAAAAATTAATAGTTATGATATATAAAATATGAGTTATAATTTAAATAAATATTTTAAATATCAAGTTACCTATTAAAAACTATTTCAAAATTTGTTAAGGATGAAGAATTTCTTGCTTGAGTTGAGAGTAAATCAAGAAAACTATATTGTGCTATGTGATAATCAAAGCACCATTCACCTAGCAAAGAGCTCAACCTTTCACTCTTGCTCAAAGCACATTGATATCCGAGATTATTGTAGATGAGAAGTTCTTGAAGAGAAGCTCCAACATCTCAGCAAGGTACACACAGACGAAAATTATTCAAACTTTATGATCAAAGTATTTATCGATCAAAAAGTTTGAAGATTGTTGTCGAGGCACCGGCATAGAGATGTTTTAGGGCTAAATCGGGAAGGGGGCGATTTGTTGGGTTTCCCCCACTAGTCCAAGATTAATCAAAGCACAGTTAAGCCCTAACTCAAGAAGCCCAAGAAGAAGAAGTGTGTAGAAGATGTTATAGATAAGATTAAGAAAGTGATATAGAATTAGCTTGAAATTATATTTCATTATAAATAGGAGTTATTAGTTCACTTGTAACAATCAAGTATAAACAAAAACAGATAGAGAGAAACACGTTTCAGAAAAAGTTCTAAAAGAGTCTCTAAAAACAAAGGTTTAGTACAAAATCTCTTTCATATATACTAAGGATGTCCTAAACATTAATCGTTTACTTTCCATCTTAACCTCTTGAAAAAATATTATCCGGTAATTTTTCCCAACATATACTTAGAGAAATTAAGATAAAACATGAACCATAAGGCAATGCACACAGTTACCAGTAACCATAATACCAAATTGGCAGTAGAGGCTGGATGAAGGACAAGAGTTGCAAGAAGGAACCAAACCAGACCTTCACAAAACTTACCAAGAACTGTTGTATCTTGAACGAAGGAAAGGCTTAGAGCAAGTGATTCTGGAGAGTGGACCACCAAGACCAAACAAGAAAACCGCTGCAACGAAAAGCAGAGCACAAGACCGCAGAGCACAAGACCGCAGACCAAGTATTCTGACTGGCAAAAGCATCAAAGAGGACATTCAAAATTACACGCATACAAAACGATCCTATCAAAGTCATCTACCGATTGAGACCAGACACTTCCTCGCAAGAGAAGCAATGAGAGACTTTGACCACTGTGAGCTAGTAGATGCAACCATAACAATTAACTTACGAGAGACAAAACTCCTGAACAGAACCTAACAAACACTAAGCAGAAGTACACAATAAGACAGAGCAGCACAACAAATCTTAAAGTCTAAAAGAGAGGCTAAGGCAGAGATAGCAGACCACGACAGAACAAGAACTATGTCAAACCAATCCATGCCGTATGAAAAGGGTCTATCTATTTTATTTTAGAAGTTTTTCTTTCGTGGTACTACTGATTTAGTAGTCACATGATTGACTTTTTAGTTTGGAGTGTTGTTCTTTTGAATATATGTGGACTCAATCTCAGTATGTATATATATATGGAAAGTTTTATTGCTATGAGCTTGTATTTTTAAGGTTAACATATACAGTCCATTCCTTTGTAGAGAAAAATGTACATATAATCGTTTGTATAGCTTAGTTTGAATCGTTTGTATCTCCGATGAATCTCTGTTTCTCCAGCATACCAGAGCCTACTCTGTAACTGTTCCGATTTGCCCGCTTTAAGGTTGATTAAAATATACAATTAGTACATATAATCTTATATGAAGTTTTTTCTTGCTATTCAAAAGAGGTTGTTCTAGGTTTTTTATATAACAAACATCTATTTCATTATTCAAACTTGAGATTATATAGGTAACCAGACCGGAATAGAACAACCAATGTAACAAAGCTCTCTATAAAAATCTCGCAAACCTAGCTAAAGAGTTTGAAATTCCATTTTGAACTCTTGGGATTATGAGTTATCTTAAAGTCCGGAAAACATATATGCAGTGTCTTCATCGCTTCCAATGAAGACACTGTCTACTTTCCAAGGATGTTCAAAACAATATTTGTCTACTGTCCATCTTAACCTCTTGAGAAAACATTATGCGGTAAATTTTCCAAACATATGGTAAGATCAAACACAAACCATAAGCCAAAGCACACACTTACCAGTAACCATAATACCAAATTGGCACTAGAGGCAGGATGAAAGACAACAGTTGCAAGAAGGAACCAAACCAGATATTGCACAAACTCTACTAAGAACTGTTAGCTTGAACGAAGGAAAAACTTAGAGAAAGCGAATCCAAACTTACTAGCAAAAAAAATTATATACATAAGATAACTAACTTACTACATATACAAAAGATAACCAACTTACCAGCAAAAACAATTAAAAACACATTGACTGATGAAAAATCTATTTTGACGTGTTCTATATTTCATTACAAACTCCCAACCTCTCTAGTTCTACCAGAAAAGAACCTGCAAATGCAGTATTTTCTCAAACAGCCCAAAATAAATAAAACTAAAAAGAGAGATCAAACTCATAGAGCTAGTGATCATGACAAAGAAGGTAAAACTTGTGTTGATGGCAAATGAAAACTCAAGAAAATAATCTAAAAACTATTTATAAAGTAAAGATTCTTCAGAATTTCAACTACCAGTTTGGAGCTAATTTAAGTTGGAAACACAGAAAAAGTAATTTAATGACTTTAAAATATGTTACATCATGTATCACGAAAATCTGGAAGCTCAATAACTTCATAGAAACTTTTCTTTTCAATTTATACCACTCTTTATGTAGTTTTTGGTTATTAACCCTATGAATAAAAGAATAAATATGAACTTTTCCATTCTGAATATTCTTCTCATATATATTTTTAAGATTTTTCATTCTTACAGATTTTATTTTGGTTACAAACATAGTTCATAATATGAATATATGTTTTTATAATAGTGAGAGTTTCTAAATCTTCTTGATGCCAATCCGACTATTAAAAGTATTCAGAATAACAGTTACACCTTTTAAAATAAAAAAATTTACCACCAAAATTCTAAAGGAAAAATTGTTCCCAAACGGAACCTTAAAATTCTTTGAAAAAACCATAAATATATAGCATTGAATGTGTTAATTATTAAAATTAATAGATAATAAATTCATTACATTTACTATGACCACGAATTATATTGTTCTCATGTTTGAACATAAATTAAAGTTATGTATTACTCTTAACAATTTAATTAATGTTTACTATGACCAGAAATTATATTATTCTCTCAGGTAGGAATGATAATGGTCAATATTAACAATGCATCCACTATTTTTTGGAAACAAATTTACATACTTCTTAGATTTTAAAATTCTATTCAAAAGGTAAGAAACTTACTAGAAAAAACATAATTAAATACACATTGACTGATTCAAAAATGTATTTTGACGTGTTCTATTTTTCATCACAAACTCTCAACCTCTCTATATCTACCATAAAAGAACCTGCAAAGGCAGTATTTTCTCACACAACCCCAAAAAGAAAAAAAACTAAAAAGAGAGATCAAACTCAAAGATTGATCATGCCAAAGAAGGTAAAACTTGCCTTGATGGCAAATGAAAACTCAAGAGAAATAACTTTGAAGAAAAGGAGGTCGGGGGTAGTAAAAAAGGTAAAAGAACTATCAATATTATGTGATACAAAATCTTGTTTTATTATGTTCTCCCCTAAAGAGGTTGAGCCAATGGTGTGGCCATCTGCTGAGGCGGCTCGTAACCTCCTCGAAGACTTCAATGACTTACCGGATTTCATGAAGAAGAAGAATGAGATTACTCTGGAGTCATATCTGAAGGAGAAGACATGCAAGGTTCATGAGAATTTGAGGAAGACTCAGAAGGAGAACATGGAGTGTAAGATAGATCAGTTGATGGTGAAACTAAGTAGCCTCCCTAAACTTGATGATCTTGACGTGACAGAGATCTATTCATTGATCTCTTCCACAAAGGATGCCATAATGCATTTAAGGAATAAGGTAGGTTCTGTTCAGAATTTTCCTCTTCGCGATCCCCCGGTGTATCCATTTGAAGAGCAAGTCAAGGAGTTTAGGACCACCACAGGAGGCGGCCAGGAAAAGGAGAGACCTAGGAAGACTTATGGAGAAGTGAACATGGCTAGCATTGGTTCTTCAAAGGAGAAGCAAAGTTACTACTTGATGGATGAATGGATTTTCCCATCTCTGAAGCAACCTTCCCCTCAAGGAAGTACCAGCAATGGAGACCATAATTTGAAGATGGAGCAGACCTTTCCACCAATGTTTTCCTTCCCTGGTTTTGTTGGGCCAGTCTCTCACCCCTACCAACATCATCTCAACATAAACAGTATTCCAGCAATGTCTATGAATACATCAAAACAATACCCTTATGGTTTCATGAACCATGAGGAACAAAGTAGCATTCACAAAATAAATGACACAGATTATCGCCAAGGGCCACCACCATCAGCTAGTGAAGCAACCGCAGAAGAAGGTAACGTTGGTGCTAAGTCATTTGATATAAACATGGATTAACTGGGAGCTAGCAAACATCATTTTCTAGATTATTGGAAATGTATTATGTTTTAAGTTTGGTATGAATTTCTTTGAAATTATCTTTGTGTGCTGGATTTTTCTGTTTCGAGATTATGTTTTGAGTTTATATGCTTTTTGATTTATGGATTTTTATTATCTTGTTATTTTGAATAACCATGATTAGGCATGATAGGGCTAAGCATAAAATCTGAACCGGACCCGAATCGAAAAATCCAAATCGTTATTTGATCCGAATTGTGGCGATACCTGAATATCAAATTAACGTTGACATATGCAATCTCACCAAGTGGTTAACGTTGACATTTTACAATTGATGACATGCAATTATCTCACCAACTGGTTTCTTACTCCAAAATAAAGTTTAGAGTCAAATTTGTTCTAACTCTAATTTATTTTTCACTCCACAAAAAAGTAAAAAATGGATTTACTTTATAAATGAACTAATCCATTTTTGTTTGTTAGAGTTAGGTTAGAATAATCCTCAACTCCATTTTGATGGGAAAAAATAGAATTTCAAATTGGAGATATGTGAACCAAAGATTGACAATCTCTAATCAAACAAGCGATATCAAAGTTTTCTTTATTGCACATTGAATGACTAAGATAAGTATTTTAGTTAGTGAAAGGAAGCACGGAGACAATGTGGGTGATAGACACAACGAATAGCATGTATAAGCTTTCTTCTAGGTCCAACGGCTAAAGCACCCATCTGCTTAAGCTTCTCCATTGTCAAATTCGCCATTTGAAACTTACTCATCCTCTGTCCTCTCAGCATCCTCTCAAACTCTCTCCCCAATCCTATAGACCCTACCCATTCGTTCAACCCTCCTGCTTTCTCAACCTTCTTCTCCAGATTCACTACTCTCAGCTTCTCATTATCCATAGCCACAGAGCTGCACATCACTCTAGGAAACCTTATGGGCTTGTGACGGCTCCTTTGACTCGCCAACCTTCTATCCGGATCCATTCTACGATCATGCAGTGATCTTCTTGGACCTGGAGGAGCTTTCCTGGTTGTGTAACTGCGATCCATCACCCTTTCTGGTTTGTCTACAGCTTGAAAATCAGCTGTTTCCTGAGCATCTGATAGAAAGTCTCTCGGCTCAGCTTGTAGGTGATGAGTTGCAGGCTTCTGCAAAGTGCAGTAGTCGAGCACAGGAAGAGAAGGCGGCACCACTGCTTGAACAAGAGTAGCTTTGAGCGTCTCCTTGGCCCTTAGCTCGGCTTGTGATTGAGAAGTTGCAGGTTTCTGCACTGGAAGAGAATACACCACAGTGCTAGCAAGAGTAGCTTTGGGCGTCTCCTCAGCTTGTGATTGCCAAGTTGAAGGCTTTTGCAAAGTGCAATATTCAAGCACAGGAAGAGAAGGCACCAGTGCTTGAACACGAGTAGCTTTGAGCGTCTCCTTGGCTCTTAACTCAGCTTGGGACTGAGAAGTTACAGGCTTCTTCTGCAAACTGCGATGCTCTGTTACTGGAAGAAACGGCCCCACAGTGCTAACAAGAGTAGCTTTGCGCATCTCCTCAGCTTGTGATTGGGAAGTTGCAGGCTTTTGCAAAGTGAAATGTTCAGTTACCGAAAGAGAAGGCCCCACAGTGTGAACAAGAGTAGCTTTTAGCGTCTCCTTGGCTCTTAACTCAGCTTGTGATTGCGAAGTTGCAGGCTTTTGCAAAGGGTTGTGTTCAGTGACCGGTAGAGAAGGCACCATAGTGTAAGAAGGAGTAGCTTTGCGTGTCTCCTTAGCTCTTAATTCAGCTTGTGATTGCAAAGTTGCAGGGTTCTTAAAAGTGATATGTTCAGTTACCGGAAGAGAAGGCACCACAGTGTGAACAAGAGTAGCTTTGCGCGCTCTTAAATCAGCTTGTGAATGGGAAGTTGCAGGTTTCTGTAAAGTGATATGCTCAGTTACCGGAAGAGAAGGCACCACTGTGTGAACAAGAGAAGTTTCGTGCTTATTTGCTCTAAACTCAGCTTGTGTTTGAGAAGTTTCAGGTTTCTGCAAAGCGCGATGTTCAGGTACAGGAACACAAGCTTGTAACTGAGAAGTTGCAGGCTTCTGCAAAACAAAAGGCTCAAGTAGAGGAAGAGAAGGCACCACAGTTTGGAGAGAAGACACCGCTCTGTGAGCAGGTGTAGTTTCATGCATATCCGCAGCAATAACATCTCTTACCTCAACTAGTGATTGACAAGTTTCAGGCTTCTGCAAAACGAATTGCTCAGGTAAAGGAAGAGAAGGCACCACCACACGAGTAGTTGCTTGAGTATCAGCAACAACAGACTCAGCTTGTGAATGAGAAGTTGCAGGCTTTTCCACAGTGAAAGGCTCAGGTAAAGGAAGAGAAGGCAAGACAATGATGACTCTCTGCTTCTTAACAAAAACCCAACCGTCTTCTTCTCCATCAAAACCCAGCTTGGAAGGACCAATCTTGTTTGGCTCCAACTGCTTCGGCCTTTGCCTCGCCATTAAACCTGAAATCTCCAACAACAGTAAGCTAAAGGGTTATCTGCTGCATCACAAGACATCACTTTTGCAGCAAATGTATGTCATAAGAATCACATAGAAACTATAGAGAACTGATAAACAAAAGAAAACTCGGTTTGGGGAAAACCCATAACAGAAGTTGTAATCTTTGTGTAAATTAGAGCAACAGCACCAATTTTCATGAAAGGGGTTACGAAAGAGATTAGAATCGAAGCAAACTCAGCGAAACCCTAGAATACAAGTTCCTATTTCAGTAAAATAGAGGAGAGATTTGGGGATAAAGTCGGCAGCTTTATGATCCAGAAGCGGCTAATAAGCAAAAGATTGAAGAGAAATGTGAACGAGGACGTACCTTTGAGTTTCTGATGACAGTGACGAATGACGATGACCACCGTTGAGCCTTGTCTCTGATCGGAAGGAGCATATCTTTTTACTATTTTGCACTTTCGAAAAAAATCAATTTTCAGACATATTAATCTGTTAGAAACTCGAATTTCTAAGTAATACATTTTTAATATTTAAAACATTATCATTGAAATGTAATAAGATTGTTGGATTTAGCAATAATCATTAAAAATAAGAAATGTTTTAAGAATTTCTTAGAAATCTGCTAAGTTCTCTAAGAAACAAATTCTCTTTTTTCTTTTTCTATTTTTTATTTTAAACTCATAGCTTTAAACCTAAAACAGATGAATATTTGAATACAAGAATTTTCCATATAACCAATTTTCAATAATATTTAAATATAATTTTACTTTTTAACTAACTAATGTTATGTTTGTAAGTTACTGGTTAAAAAGAGAAAAAATAGCATTTGTGTACAAGAGAGAAAATATGGTGTCGTCAATGATGAGGTTTTGTAGTCGATTATTGGCTATCTAATCTTGTGACATTATGTATTTTTAGCAAGGGGAAATTATCTAATAGACTAAAACCACATTTGTATCATTTTTGTTTTTAATACCATTTTCTATTTATCAAAATAAATTAAATAAATAGTTTTATAAATTAAAAATAGGAAAATATGAATTGTTGAAGAAATAATTCTATTTTACATATATATTACATAACAAAATATAAAAATATATATTGTTTTACATTTCTATTTTATATGTATATAATAAAATATAACACAATAACAAAAATTGTTCATCTTTTCTAACCATGTAATAGAGATTTACTTCAAATTCAGATGCGTATATATTTTGTCGTTCTTGCGACTATCGCTTTTGGAATCCGAGAAGCTTCCATTTTCTATCACCAACAAATCCTCTTAAACCGGTCTTCTCCTCCATAAAACTTCTTTGAGTTTGTTATTTCGTCGTCTTTTGTGTAGATTTCTAAAGCATTGAATAGCCACTTCCGACAACAAAATATCCTTTGCAAACAACCTTCTCATACTTAACTCTCCAGTTAACTATTCAACTTCTCTAATTTTCCGGTTGCAAGCAAAAGCATATAGCAATATTATATAAAAAACGAAAAATAATAAAAAAGTAGAGCAATTAGTTGATCATTGAATTATACTTTTTCAGCGTATACGTCTCAATTTCCCAATAATAAACCTCATGACTTTCTATTAACTATTGTTCAGTGTGTTTTACACCATACAAAATAAATTACTTATTTTATTGAATTATAATTAATATAAAAATTACTGTCGACACCTATTTTGATTTAGATATAATTTATATAAATAACATAAATTACAGTCAGATTTCTATTAAATTATATTTAAATTATATATATTACTTAGCAAAAAAAATATTTTATAATTTTATTAGAATATTATTTTATATCATTCTTTCTATTAAAATTATCTTACCTTTTTAATCAAAATTACACTATTTTTTAATTAAAATTATATTATTTTTTATATAAAATGGATTTGTCCTGTGAATCGCAACTATTATTGCACTGTACACATTTTAATTCCATACCATTTATAATTTCAAACCCACCATTACTATTCAGATCCTCTAATTGCAGTGTCACAAGAAATAACGACAATAATGAAAGTGTTATCAGTGATGTTGTTTTCCATTTACAAAAAAAATTAGTATAGTGCATAACTATCAGGAAACTTGTTTTTTTATCTAAAATATCATTAAAATGTAAATTTAAAATTATTTAATTAATTATAAAATAGATTACAAAATATCATTGGTTATATATTTTTTTAAAAAATTACATTAAAATATAAAAATATCATTTGTTTTAAAATATCAAAAACTTCTTCAAACTCTATCTCTAATTTACTTTTAAATTTTAGATACTAAACTCTAAATTTTAATAGTTAGATTCCTAACTATATATAAACTATAATTATATATATACATATATATATATATATATATATATATATATATATTTATAATAGAAATTTTCAGGAATATGTATTTTAAGTTTTTTCATACCTTAAAAGATAATTAATTTAGATCTAGAGTTTGAAATTAAACATTGAAGTTTAATTTTTTAAATAAAAATAAAATAAAATAAAATAAAATTTTAAAATATTTTAAAAAACATTATCAAATTTTAAAAATAAAATTTGAAAACAAAATTTGGAATTATATCATAAACAATTTATCTTTTAATTAATTACTTAATTATAAACCTTTTTTAGTCATACACTCCAATGAAGAAAATATAAAAATCATCTTCATGAATCATGAGCGTGTGAGTAAATTCTAATCCTTACTAAAATAGAAATAAAAAAGCATCTAAAGAGAATATACATCTCTCTAAACAGCAATGGCGTAAAAATCATCCAGATCATGCCGCCGCCACCATGTATCTTTTCTTTTTCAAGTAACAAAAAACACCTCACATAATCTCACCCGTTCATCTCAACGTAATCACCCAATCCTGAACGTTCATTCATCATCTGTCTCTCTTCTCCTCGTTCCTACCAAAAATAACCTCTTTCACAAAACACGAGACAGAGTCAAAAAAAAAACACACACAGAGAAGAAGACTCCCTCCATGAATCAAAAACCCCTTCTCCACCGATTAATTTAGACAAAAACAAAAAAACAAAAAAAACTTTCTGCGAACAAAAAAAAACAGATTTTTTATTAGGGTTCTTTCTAAACCAGAAAATTTTCTTTTTACATAATTTCACATTTTTATTCTTTCCATTTTACGAAAAAAAAAATCTAATTTACTTTTACATAAATTGATTCTGGTTTTCTGACTCCGTCTCTGTTTCTGGGTCCGTCGCCGAGAGGTAAAAGCTTCAATTTTTTTCGTTTTCGGATTTTGATTTTAACGATTCGAAGAGCTTTCGCGAGGTTCTAGACGATCTAATTCATATAAAGTTTGATGCTTTACGCAGAATTGGCATCACCGGAGAGATCATCATAATCCCCAGAAAAGCAAGCATCATCAGCCTTTTGATTTCTTCTTGATCATCATGTATCGCATTCAAGCTTTCTAGGTCTCCCCTCTTCGTTGTTGTTGTGATAATCTTTTAGATGGAATCAGGAACCGAGTCTTCTCCTCCGTCAAGAGATCTAATCCAATGCTGCGACTGTGGATGCCATTCCTCTCCACGTTCCTGGAACCGTTCCGTGAAACGTAGACACGACGACCTCGACGGTTTATCTAACCCTAAAGTCCACATCGAGAACGAATGCGAGTTGCTTCGAGAAACCGTCACCAGCCAGCAGCAATCGATCCAGGATCTGTACGACGAGCTTGAGAAAGAGAGGAACGCTGCAGCTTCAGCTGCAGATGAGTCAATGAACGTGATGCAGAGGCTGCAGAACGAGAAGGCTGAGCTTCAGATGGAGCTTAGGCAATATAAGCTTTACGTTGGGGAGAAAATGGAACATGATTCGCAGGAGATGTTGGCGTTGGAGGATTTGGTGAATCAGAGGGAGCAGACTATCTTGGCTTTGACGTGTGAGACTCAGGCTTATAAGCATAGGATGATGAGTTACGGTCTCACTGAGGCTGAAGCTAATGGTGTTGGTGGTGACAAGAGCTTCCTGAGTCGTAACCCGAGTTCTGATTATGATGATCTCCCTGCGTATGAGTACCCTCCTTTGAAGTGCAATGTAGTTGAGAATCATGATCCTCTTGAGTCTGATATCTATGTTGCTGATGATGGGAACTACCCGCCTGCTGATTCCCCTCATGGGAGAGAGCATTTGAAGACGTTGGATCAAAGAATCAGTGAGATGGAGACGAATCCTAGCTTTACTGAGCTGGATGGTTCGAGGGAGAAGGATGTTAAGGAGAAGATGGTGGTTGGTCAGAGTCCAAGGCTTCAACGACATTTTAGGCCTGATGTTTTTGTTGACTCCCCGAGTGCTAAGAGAGTTGCCAATGTCTCATATACAGAGAATGTTAATAATGCTAAAGATGATTCGTCGGATATAGGAGATGACATGAGTGATAGAGTTTACACCGTTGATTCTGTTCAGAAGCTTGAGGCTGAGACTTCCGATGGCAATGTGGTTTTCCCGAGAGAAGAGATGGATCTTGGTGATCCTGATATAACGAAACTCTACATGAGGCTTCAAGCACTGGAAGCTGACAGGGAATCAATGAAGCAGGCGCTTGTTTCTATGAGGACTGAGAAGGCTCAAATGGTGCTGTTGAAAGAGATTGCTCAACATTTGTCAAAGGAAGTTGTGCCTCAACGGAGGTTGCCTCTACGGAAAGCATCCACTGCTGGGCCATTGCCTTTCACGCCTGTCTTTAAGGTGACTCTGCACTCTTCATCCCAGTTCTTGGGTTGTCATGTGTTCTTTATTCAGACAAAGCATACTAATAGGAAGCATTTCTAAAGCTCTGTCTCACACTCTTACTGGTTTCTTTTGGACGTGTGTTGTTATGCAGTGGATCACATCTTTTGTTTCCTGGAGAAGAAAGGCTCGTCGAAGCAAGTAAGTAGAATCTCCTTCTTGGATATTCCAAACACAGAGACATTGTTTCTTTGAATAGTTACATTAGTCTTTGTTGCAATAAAAATGTGTTAGGTACATGTATGGGATGTCAGCAAACAATATGGGACTGCAAATGCTTCTAGAAAAGGTCCCTCGATCAAGGAAATGGCGATGTCTCAGGAGCACGCAAGTGTAAAACAGATCCAGTTCTTACAAAGCCAAAATCATTCCCATGACTCTAGATTTCCAAAACCACATAAGTATCAGTTAATGATGGATTGCATTTCGTAAAGTGTGTGTGTGTGTGTATTTCTCCAACTCTAGCTGGGTTCTTGTTCTTGGGTTGCAGAGAAAAATGTTTGTCCTATGCGGTTTTTTTATTCATTCTGTTTGCCTCCAATATTTTAACTGTTTGTATAAAAAATAATGGGGTTGAAGAATGATTTATAACTCAGAGGCTATACAATATTTGTATGATTTATCTCAGTGAGGCTATACAATCTTTGTATGTTTTCTAACATGTGTTGTTTTTTTTTGTTTTTTTTTTTAATGTTTTGGAGATGGATTCATCATCATAATTTTTTTTATGCGACCATCCTAATTTAACAGTTGAACTACGTTGTAGACTCCAAAACAAATATTTGTAGGCTCCAAGTAGAAGACATGCAGTGTGTGTTAAAGCTCTCAATTGCCACGGGACTCACCACTCATGTTCAGGCAAAATAAAATCTCTAGTTTGGTACTTACCATGGAAATTGTAAATTTAGAACCTGAGTAGTGTATGCCTGGCTATTTTACTCGGATCTGAATATCTGAAAAAATCCGATCCAAACCGAACCAAAAATTTATGTATGTAGTTGAGTACAATATTTCTCTATATGAAAGAACTAAAACTGAAAATAACTGATTTGAATAGACATGAATAAAAAAAGAACCAATTCTAGTAGATTTGGCTCAAATACCTAAACACATGAATATATTTTTTTGTGCAAAAAGACACATGAATTTTCATAACTATGATTTTATAGGTTCTATTTTCTATATTTCAATTCATAGTTTAATTTTAATATTTTTTTGTTTGCAAAATGTAAATGTCAAATTTAAAATTTAAAAATGTTTAATTTCATTTGACCAAAAAAATTGCTTAATTTAATTATAATAATTTATTTTGGTTGCTTTGCAGAATTTTAGATAAATATTACAGATTTCAGATAATTTTTGATGGGGTTTAGATACTTGGGTCTTTTGGATTTTAAATACAAGAACCATACTGACGTGTACTCAACAATTATAGGTATTTTATATTTGTTTCAATTGCAAATCTGAACTGATTTTCTAATCTAAAAAAATTGATTCGAACCCAAAAAAAATTCAAATACTTAATTAGATCTAAATGCTTAGGAACCTAAAAGAAATTGGTCTGAATTCGATCCAAAAACCTGAGAATGGTCTTAAAATATACTTTGTTTAATTTTAATTGTCGCTATATAGTAAAATTTTTGTTTTATAAAAATATCATTTTACAATTTTAAATGCAGTTTTTTTTAAATTTTATATATTATATAATATTTATATTTTTCATTTCGTTTTTATTAGTTGAATTATGGTTATTTTTATTTTATTTTTGTGGTTATATATATATAAGTAATAATGTTTTTATTTTAAAAAATATACAAAATATGATATTTTTAAGGAAAATTTTCTTATATAGTTTCTTTTTAAGTTTTTGTCACAAAATAGTTTTCAAATAAATAAAATGAACAAAATAGCTTTTTTATTTAGAAAAATTTAATTTTAACTTTTTATTTTTTGAAATTTGGAACTCTAACCTCAAAACTCCACCCTTTAACTTTAAATCTTAAGTATAAAGTAGTTAATCCTAGAGAAATAAGTATATATTTATCTCTTTAATGAAACATTTTAATCATTTTTTTTTATATGTTATTTTTGTGACAATTTTTGTTTTATGAATATTCTAAGATATTTCTCTATTTTTAAATCTCAATGCAGAAATCTAAAACTCTAATTACAATGAAAGCGAGGGAGCACTACTTATACGGATGTCCTAACGCTAGATATATTCACGATCGTCAAGCGCATTATAGCCCAAATGGTCTCCACTTATTGCGTTCTTGCCTTCTGGTGAGTTTAAATATCTCCCAAGGTGGGCCAATCAAAGACTCTCAAGTCTCTGTATCTGTCGTATATTTCGAAAGAAATGCGTTTTCAGAATGTTCTACTTGTCCCTTATACAAGTCAATCGTATATTATGATGCGTATGTAAACCAGACAACCGATAATATTAATGGACACGAACTTAATGCGCTTAAATTATTTTGTCATGAGCCTCTATGTGGCACGATTCGATTTGTCACCCACTTGATTTTTTGATGTGCGCTTTGTAGATCTTATTATATCGAAGTCTCTTTTCTTTTGGTAAAATATTGCAGCCAGTCTTATATAGTATAATTTTCCTATTTTTCCACGAACGGGAACTTATAAGAACGTAAACTTCACAACCTTATTTTTTTGGATATTTTTTTTTTATGACCCAGGGTTTAATCCATAGGGCTGGGGAGCCCATGTGAATACCCTAGTGACCACGTACTGCGATAATCTGAGTGGAGACGGATTCGAACTCAGGTCCCGTAGGATCCATGGAACGTCATGTTACCACCCGACCACATGCACGTAATTTTTTTTTTTTTTTTTTTTTGGATATTTGCAAACCTTATGCTCAATTTATAGAGTATACAACAAATATCATATATAAAAATTATTTAATAAATGGAAATATACGTCTTAGAAAAATTATTATATCATTTCTATTCGTATATGTTGACCTTCAACTAACAAACATAAAATTTTCCGTGAATGATAGATTTTTTTTTTTTTTTTTTTAGTTTTGCTGAAAATGGAGTTTTCGTTTGGCCGACCAGCCAAAATCAACCTAGTCAAAACAAAAGAAAGCACAAATATCTTTATAAAAAACTACATAGTAGTTACAACTATATATCATTAAACATTGTCGCAATATAAACATGTTAAATTAATAACCGTAAACAAATAAAATTAGGAGAGAGCGTATATGAAAAACTATAGTTTAAACTATTTACATGTGTAATTGATGATTCATTGACATAAAGAAACCTACACGTGTCTATGTTTGATAGTCTAAAAAACATATGTTAATTAGTGGAATTCAAAGCGAAGACCACTCGGACAAATTAAAGTCTGTCCTCAAGTAAACGCAGCCGCCATCTCTTACCCTCCACCATTTGTTATATACTATTGATTTATATTATACACAAAAACAAAACAACTTATATTACAAAACCATATTATACGTTTTTGCTTTTCTTCACCAAAATGGATCATGAAGAAGAGGAGGAGGAGATCGAGATCCCTAATTACTTTATCTGCCCAATCTCACTAGAGATTATGAAAGATCCAGTCACAACCGTTTCTGGCATCACTTACGACCGTCAAAGCATCGTCCAGTGGCTAGAGAAGGTCCCATCATGTCCCGTAACAAAGCAGCCTCTTCCTCTAGACTCCGATCTTACACCTAACCATATGCTTCGCCGTCTGATCCAACACTGGTGCGTCGAGAATGCAACGCGCGGCGTTGTTAGAATCCCTACGCCTAGAGCTCCTCCAGGGAAGCTTAACATCGTCGAGGAGATCAAGAATCTCAAGAAGTTTGGAGAAGAAGGTATTGCCTTGGTTTTGTCCGGTTATTTTAGTTTCCGGTTTGATGGGGCATTTTAGTTTGGTTTCAACAAAAAACGTTACAAATATAAATGTTTTTCTTTTGAAAAAACAAATA
>MU107712.1:0-38802 GCA_012274485.2 Sinapis alba | reverse complement strand
TGGACAACTCTCATGAGTTGTGGGCTGAAAACGGTTGGATTGCTAAGCTGAGGTCAAGTACATGGAGTACCTTCTTTGGTTGGTGCGATTAGATGTGGCTTGCAACTGACAATGGTAACGCAAAGTTCTAAAGGAGATGAGAGTTTTCACGTTTTCAAACCTCTTTCTCAGATCAAGGTAATTTGCTTGAGGACAAGCAAAAGACTAAGTCTGGGGGAGTTGATATATTGCGTTTTTAGCGTATTCTAACTCATGTTTTCAACCGTTTTTCGAGTCTTGTTCTTGTTTATCGAGTCTTTTCAGGTTAGGAATGCTTTAGGATGAAGTTTTGAGCACAGAGAGCAAGGAAATGGAGAATGGGCGAAATAGAGGACGATCGATCGATCCAGACCATGGATCGATCGATCCCAACATGCAATTTTGGCTCTTTTGTGCGGGACAAATTCCGATCGACCGAGCAAGGAGCCAGTCGATCCTCAGACCATGGATCGATCGATCCCCTCCTGGATCGATCGATCGCCTGGTCGATCTGTTTTTGCACGGATTTGTGGAGCACATTTCGATCGACTGAGATAAAAAGGGAGTCGATCTTCATCACGCAGATCGACCGATCCACTTCTGGATCGATCGATCCCGTGGTCGATCCAGACCGGTCTGCGCGCAAGAAAACCGGATTTCTCGGTTTTATTCAAGTTTGAACCGGTTTTGTTTAGGGATTTTCGGGAAAACGTGTTGAACCCTATTTGTTGCAGTTGCTGAGTGTTTTTCTCAGGACATTTCATTTTTACATTGGATTGCTCTTTGGCTTTTGGAGATTGTAAGCTCTAGGGAGAAGAAATCTATACTCTTGATAGAGAAGCTCTTTCTGAACCCTATTTGATTTCACGTTTCTATTCAATGAATCAATCTGTTATTCTCTGTGTTCTTCATTCCATGTCTGGGTAATCCTACAGTTAGGCTAGGGTGAATCGAAGGGATCCATGAATCATTGAGATTGACATGTTAGATAGGGGTTAATCCTGTAGGTTCTTTATCTAGATGTATCTTATTGCTTGAACTGGACTGCGCACCTAGTTCATGATCTCTAGGTTGTTTAAACTCATCGAAAATGACTGTTTAAACTCCTGAAACGAATCTAGATGAACAAGTGTTTGTAACCGACGACAGTCGTTGTTAGAAAACTTGTGAACAATTCAAACTTGTCAGATTGCATGATTAGAATTCTAGATAAAACGGAAGTTGATCTTTAGATTTCTAATTCATAGGGTTTAGTTTTCCGAAAGTTAACTAAACTATGCTTGTCGTTTGAGTTCGAGAACGGTTTAAATCTGAATCCCTTGTCTAGCATTCATAAACTTGATTTATGTTTACCTGAGAATACCCATGGCCTAGCGTTTTTATTCATCTGTGAAACTTAATTTACATACTGTTATTTACATTTCTGAACTGAAACAATCAAAACAAATTCCTGTCGTTTTAGCTTGACTTTTCTCTCGAAGATTTATAGTGTAACCTTGGTCTCTGAGGAATTCGATCTCTATATACTACTGCGCACTCCCGTGCACTTGCGGTTGGTTTTAGTGGTTAAAACCTGAGTACATCAATAACTTACGCAATCTGCAAGCAAAAATGATGAATAGAACCCCATACCGAACTAACCAATTAAATTGTTGTCACCACTTACATCCTTGTTATCCTGAGATTTTAAAAAAAAATCATGAGAAACTGCAAATTTCAATCTCTTTACTCAATTCCACCGAAGAGAAAATGATACTATTGCAGATTAAGAAAATCTCACTGAATGAGAGAAAATGAAGAAAACGAAGATGGAGAAGGAGGAGGAGAAGCGGAAGCTTTTACGGATTAGGTGATTTATGATTTATGGGCTGAATTGAATTAGGAAGAGGAACGGTAGGAGGTGAAACAGAATCATTAAGAAATGATTTAAGAACAGAAGTAAATGATCGAGATTGGATCGTGATTAATATTGAGAAGAAACAATAATTTTCAGGGAAAGGAAGCGCTGGAGTCGATCATCACCGTGTTAATGCTGAAGAATGTCAAAGTTGGAGATGTGGATTTTAGATGAGCCAGTAATGAAAATAATGAGCCCATATGAATGGTCCGTTTAAGAACTGGTTGACATAAGCTTACATGACATGTCAAATTAAAACTCTCTTATTTGTTGATTTAGTTGGCTGATGTGTACATGCTCTCCTTTGAACAAAATCCCCTTTTATATATTGGGATAAACCCATATCTTTATTTATTATCTGCCACGAAAATGTCTTAGTTTTATGTGTGGTCATCTACCACAAGAAAGCTTAGGAACTATCGTGGTTAATTACCACTAATTAGCCAGAATAAAACATGTCTATCTAATTAACCAATTGTCACAACCTATCGTGGCTAAATAATGTAGCAAGAATTTAACCATACTTTAAATTAATTATTTAATTATATAACTATGAAAGCATATAAATAACTTTAGTTAATTAAAATCAACAATGGAAATAAAATATAAAATACATTAATATATGGATTCGATCAAAGTTAACAGTCGATCACATCTAATACATCTGTCACTAGAGAAAAGATGTCCAACAAAGAGTTAAAAATCGATACTGTTACAAAATACATATATATGTCGACTAAACATTCTAAAATGTTCAACCAAAAAATTCAAACCAAACTCATTAGGCTAATTAGTCTCAAACGATCAAAGGATTGTTGCTCCATGTCTCCCAAATTGATTGGAGTACGGACAGTAGTTGGAGGAACTCGATGGACTGATGTGGAGAAGACACATGTGACATGTCAGGTTTTGATATTCTTTATTCATATTAAACTGAAGATAGTGAGACAGACCAATAAGAAAGAAAAAAACATTTTCATATTTGTGTTTACTTTGGAATCTCTATTCTTTTGGCATAACTAAACATATGAATGATGGAAAATAAGAGAACCATTTGAATTACAGGACAAAGTCTGAAAGCACATGATATACGTTAATGCGAGCATTTTTGAATTAATTTCTTTCTTAATACCCCAGCCATTACATAAGAACAATCTGTTAAAACTCATGTACATATTAAATCAAGAATTGTAAAATGGCTAAACTTTGGTGCCAGCTAAATTCCAAACACGCAGCTTCCCACTCTTATCCCCAGTGAATAACAGCCCTTCAGGACCAATTGTGATTGCACCGACCGTGTTCGTAGAGAACATCTTTCCCCTCTCTTCAAAACTGTTGCATAACCCCAAAATATAGAACGAATTGAGTGAATGATTTAAGGTTAGAATAACAATATTAACTTGAGAGACTCGGGACAAAGCTCCACTTACGATGGTAGATCGCATATGCTGACTGTTCCGTTTTGGTAAGAGCAGAACATAATCGGTTTGCCCTCTGCATCGCTCATCCCACAAAGGGTATGCACACTCTGTTTCAAACCACAACGATGGAAAACAATAAGAAACGTTTTCTTGTTAAAACCTAGTGTGTTTTTTTGTTACGCGGAGAGTGGATAAAGTGTGTCATACAAAACTTACTTGTTCTTGTCTGCGTGTATTAGTAACTTTCAAGCTGCCATTTTCAGAACAAGCCCAGACTTTGATGGTTCCATCCAAAGAAGACGATATGAGATACTGATCCCAACATAGTAGCGACGTGACAGCGTCGGTATGTTGCCTCAGTGTCATTGTACATGCCAGTGTGTTGAGATCCCACACCTTTATTGTTTTATCAACAGACCCAGAGTATAGTCGCTGACCTCCAACAATAAAGCAGGTGACTTCACCGCTATGGTGACCCTCCAGAGATGTGAGATATGTGAAAGGATCAGACTCGGTGTCAGTTGCTTTCCAGACAGATATGCTACCAGACTGCACAAAAGCAACTCACTTTAGAACTAACAAGGAAGCAGAGAACTAACACAAGTAGAAAGGGAGAAAGGAAAATAAAATACTTACACTTGTCCCAGCAAAAAGCATGCCATTGCCAACAGTCATAGCAAGGACCTGACCAACCACTCCGTTAAGATGCAAATCTTTACTGGTTTGAACGTTAAAAGCCTGCAGAATTGTATATAAGCAAAAACTATGAGACCAGAGCCAAAACAAACACAACAAATCCCACTCAAGAGTATAGACGACTGTCATAATTGCAAAAGATTCCTTAAACTAACCTTTACAGCATTTGGCAAGCCAAGGAAAACCCATGGGCCTTCACATATTAAAGACCCTGCTTCTGCCTGGAGGTTGATTGTATGAACACACTGACCAGTGTGGCAGTCCCATATTCGCAATGTACCATCGCTACTGGCTGAAAAGAGTTTATCTGAACCCTGAGGAAGGGCAATCCCCTTTATATCCTATATGCAACAACAAGTTTGCAAAAATTTATAGCCAATAGTCAAGAGTGAGCAGAATTTTTTTAAAAAGGAAACAAACCTTTTTGTGGCCTTCAAGAGCAGCTACCATGACCAATCCAGGGAGGCAAGTCCAAGAGTGCAAGAAAGAGCATTGATCACCCTTCTTGCAATTTCCAGCTTTCCAAAACTTACACACACATTCCATAGACTTGGGACTTCCTTTATCATTAGACCCCCAACCACCTCTCGTGTCTGAAACAGAGGAGCTTCTTTGACCATAAGCAGCATACTTCCTCTGCTGCTCTGACACACTAGCTGCTGTGCCTGAAACTTGTGGTTTCGTAGACCCGTAAGTGGTATCATTCTTCTTTGCCATGTTGCCATCTGATGACGTCCAAACCAGATTCCTAGACCACTTATTAGGACCTCTGTTTTCATAAGGTCTTCTGGGAACTATATCAGCTGCGAAATCTTGTTGTCTTTCCACTCCGAAGTTTCTTCCTTTAGAGAATCTCCTTGGCGCCTTGTAACTCATACTATAAAGACATTGAGAAAAACACTAACTTTAGCAGACTGTACCACAGAGACGATTGCTGTTGCTGCTTCATCCATGATGATCCACAGAAAACCTCAGAAGAGTAACACGCTAAGAAGACTGAGAATCAAAAACCTCCAATCCTCTGATACTCCCAAGTCCAATATCGTAGCGCACCAAGTCCACAGAAATCAAAAACAAAACCAAATAAATCTAATCGTCATTCCTAACCCTAATCTAATCATAACGCCTAAGATGATCGATCTTCCGAAACCACCAAAGCAAAACCCATATGATTTCGCCAGCGTTCATACGTATACAACCCTAACTATACACAAAAACAACCAAGAAGAGAGGTACAAAAGCGTTCATCCTTCATCGGCGAAACCCTAGCTTCCTGGGTAATCAATGCGAATAGGACGGCGAAGATCGAGATTCGAAGCGGAAACCGAAATTGAAAGCACGAAGAAAGCATCGTAAACGCGGAGATCCGTAGTCGAAGAAGAAGCAAACCTGAGAGATCAAACGAACGTACGATCTATATCTTCGACGACTCGCGAGATAGCAATAGAAAAAAGGAGGATTTTTTTTTCTTTTTCGACGCGGTGAGAAGCAAAGAGACGAATGAATTCGCTCTTGCCTTTGAGATGTATTTATAGATGGACGTGGAGGTTTATTGGTATGGTTTATATGTTTGGGCTCAACCAAGGCCCATAGATAAGTGGGCCGAAATTTATGGTCAAGAAAAAAGGAATCAACTGTGTTTTCGGTTTGTCGTTACCTAGGCTACAATCCCGTGTCTTATTTTCTTCGTCAAACTGTTATATTTTAAAATATTTTAGTGTTATATGTAGGGCAATTCTTTTAAATAACCATTTTTAAGTTTTTGTCACAAAAATAGCCTTCAAAAAATAAAATGACCAAAATAGACTTTTTTTTTTGAAATTTTGATTTTTTTAAATTTATTTTTTGAAATTTGAAACCCTAACCCAAACCCACTCCTTAACTCTAAACTCTAAAAAGCAAATTAGTTAACCTTAGAGATATAAATGCATATAAATGAATTTTTTAGCTTCAAAAAGAAACATTTTGGTCATTTTCTTCTTTAAAAACTATTTTTGTGACAAACAAACTAAAATGGGCTATCTAAGGAAATTTCTCTTATATATATATATTTTTCTTTTTATAATAGGAATTTCGTTAGATATTGTAGATGAATTGTTTACAATAGAGTTTTACCCAAATCAAAACGAATCACAAACCCAAAATATTTATCCAAAATAATAATATTTATCAATTCTATCAAATAAATTTTTTAAAGTTTTTGTCACCAAAATAGCTTTAAAAAAAAGAAAATAATTAAAATAGCACTTTTATTTTAAATTTTTCAATATTTATTTTTTAGTTTTTAAAATTTGAAACTTCACTCCTAAAACTCCACATCTTAACTCTAAACTCTAAATCTATATTAGTTAACACAAAGGTTATAAGTATATATTTACCTCTTTAATAAAATATTTTAGTCATTTTCCTCTTTAAGAGTTATTTTTGTGAAAATAAATTAAAAAAGACTATCCTAAAGTATTTTTCATATATAAAAAATAAATAAATAACTTAAATACTCATTTAATGTATATTTGTAATATTTGATCATAAGTTTTCTAATTTATATGCATAAAGAAAAAAATTAACTTTCAGATCTTTTAGTGTTGTTGGTAACTTTTGTAATATCCAGTATATATTAATTAAAAAGTATTTTAACATATGACCTACGTTGATGACTCATCTGGATGGAGATGAGAGTTTTGTTTGTTTAGGCATTAATAGTACAAATCATCTAAATGACTCGTCTCGATGAGTTTTGAAAATTTAGGCTTAATATTGAAAATCAACTAGATGATCCAAATTGAACCATCTGAATAGAGATGGTACTATCAAAATGTTATAAAGTCTATTATATCTCTAATATAATTCACAAATTACAAATCTAAACCTTATATTATTTTGTCATTCATAAAAAATGATAAAATCACAAAAACGCATTTTCCCGCCACAACCGCAAAAATGCATTTTTCCGCAAAAATGCATTTTTCTGCAAAAATATATTTTCCCGCCAAAAAAGCAAAAATGCATTTTCCCGCTAAAACTGTCAAAAAGTATTTTTTCGCCAAAACCGCAAAAATGTATTTTCACGCCAAAATCGCAAAAACGCATTTTTCCGCGAAAACCGCAAAAGTGCATTTTCCCGCAAAAATGCATTTTTCTGTAAAAATACATTTTCCCGCCAAAACCGCAAAAATGCATTTTTCCGCCAAAACTGCGAAAATGCATTTTTCCGCCAAAACCACAAAAACACATTTTCTTGCAAAACAAATTTTCCCGCCAAAAATATATTTTTCCGCGAAAAAATATTTTCCCGCCAAACCCGCAAAAATGCATTTTCCCTCCAAAACCGCAAAAATGCATTTTCCCGCCAAAAACCGCAAAAATGCATTTTTCCGCGAAAAAATATTTTCCCACCAAAACCGCAAAAACACACTTTCCCGCCAAAACCGTAAAACGCATTTTCTCGCCAAAACCACAAAACGCATTTTACCGCCAAAACCGCAAAAACACATTTTCTCGCAAAAAGTATTTTCCAGCCAAAACCGTAAAAATGTATTTTTCCGCCAAAACCGCGAAAACACATTTTCCCGCTAAAACCGCAAAAACACATTTTCTTGCAAAAAATCTTTTTTTCTGCAAAAATACATTTTCCCGCCAAAACCGCAAAAACACATTTTCTTGCAAAAAAGCATTTTTCTGCAAAAATATATTTTTTCCGCCAAAACCGCGAAAATGCATTTTTCCATCAAAACCGCAAAACATATTTTCCGCTAAAACCGTATAAAAAATATTTTCTTGCCATAAACGCAAACACATATATATATATATATATATATGTGTGTGTGTGTGTGTATTTAGTCCAAACTGCAAAAATTCATTTTCTCGATAAAATCGCAAAATCAAATTTCTTGTCAAAATCGTGAATATGTATTTTTTTTTTAAAGTGCAACGTTATATTTTCCGTCAAAACTATATTTTAAAATAATTATATTTTAGACTATTTAATAAAATCAATACAATTAAAATTAATATCAAACATATGATTAAATCAAAATAAGGGTATATTAGTAATTTGTTTACTAAACTCATTTGGATGGAAATGAAAATAGTGAAACAAACATAAGTTCATTTAGATGATTCATCTAGATGAACCATTTGGATGGATAAACAAACAGTCCTATAAAATCTGGATGAATAATCTAGATAGATCATATAAATGGATCATCTAGATGGAAATGACAGATGGTGAAACAAACGGGCCCTAAATATATATTATATACTTTGTTAAGCTAAACATAAAATCAGTTAGTTTTTACACAAAAAAATCCACTTTATCCCTTAAAGAAAACCTACGAAATCACATTAAAATATATTTGACAATTAATAATGATGAATAATAAAAGTTTGATAAAAATGTGTATATCTTTTATCATTAAAAATATATATATTATTAAAATAAATTAAACAAGAACATTAACCATATAATATAATTTTTGTATATATGATATCTTGAATTTTTTGAAAAAACTATAAATCACTAAACTGTTAAAGGTTCCATAATGAAAAAATATATAAATGATCATGATAAATATGAATATGAAGCTTCATTTAGTAGATATTCATATTTGAAATATATCTCAGTTTAATTAGATTATATACCTTATAAAAGGTTCATAACAATTTTAAATTTCAAAATTTTAGAAGTATGTTTCATACTTGAATTGATGAACTGGCCTATTTATGGGTTTTGAACTTAGTCAAATCATTAAAATTATATTTTACATATATACAAAATATATTTATTCAATAAATATTTTATAAAATATGTAATTTCGTGAAGTGCACGGATTATTATCTACTTCCTTTGTATCATTATAAGTGGGTTTTAATATTATTTTACAAAGATTAAGAAGATACAAAATTTTATGTAATTTATCTTGGTTATATAAAAATAGCATTAAATAAAATTAGTTCAATCAATAAGAAAAAATATAGTACTCCCTCCGTTTCGCAAAGAGTGTCGTTTTGAGGTTTTATTTTTGTTTCATAAAAAGTGTCGTTTTCTATTTTCAATGCAAAATTTATGAATTTTATTTTTCAATTTAATTTTCTATTGGTTGAAATAGTGTATGGGAAATGATGTTTTTATATAGAAAATATGTAAAATTAAATGTTTTCTTAATCTGTGTGCAAAAACTTAAAATGACACTTATTATGAAACAGAGGAAGTATTTTGTAATTGGTCATAAATCTCAACTAATATTAAATTTTGTCTAGAAAAATGAAAAACACCACTTATTTTGAAACAAAATAAAAAAATTTAAACAACACTTAAATCAATACTATTAATTTAGAATCATTGCTAACAATTGCCCTCAATCTACTCTGGAATATTACTTAAATTGCCATTGGACCAACCTTTTAAGAAAATTGACATTTTAATAATTGTATCTGCTGATTATTCAATTAACCACGTTCTATTTTGCATGCAACAAACCTACAGGGCCCACTCAATTTATGATTTATGTTGTTATACTAGAAACTCAATTGCAGTCTTCAAACCTCCATCAAAGCACAACATCTATGTTACTAAATTTTTAAATTTTTTTATAAAAAAGTGTATCCACTATTTAGGAAAAAAAAGTACAAAATCAATATATGAAATGGTTATGGCACAAGTGTATAGTTATACAAATTCAAAATAATTATCAAAGCTCTTAATACTATTTAAATCAATTTAAAAAAAGAATTATGAAAATTTCAAAATTAGTATAAAATATAATGAAAACTAATATTTAGATAAATATTAAAAACACTAATGCTTTTGTAAGAATTATTCTTTTAACATTACAAATTTTTTTAACTTGTATTTCAAATTTGGATTTAAAAAATTTGATATCTCTTGGTTCTACATTGTTTTGAACATGCGTCGGTAGCATTTTGAGATTCCTTGTCATGCGAGGTTTCCTCAGGAATGCACATGTCAAGGGAGTTTCCGAAGTGAAAAAACATCCCAAAAGAGTCACAACCTAAGATTTAGACAAGAAATAGATGTTATAGAGATTTATTTATCAACAATAATGATGCAAAAGAAGAAAGCCACAAGTACCTCTTCGAACCCTATGTCAAGTAGGGTTTCTTGTAGATCACTAAAATCAAGGTACCCTAGATCATTAAGAACATTCATGATAACACCAATAGAGTTCACTGATACTTTCAAATCATCAGTCACAATGAATGAGGATCTGCATTTTGACAAACACTCCATCTGCACTATTTCCAATCTCTTCTCCAACTTGATCTTCTTCTGTTACAAAAATCTGAGTGCTCATGGTACCTCCACATCTACATCTTGAGGTGTTAAAATTGCTGTATTCATCGGCCCAGCAGCATGAATCATCTTCACTAAAATAATTTGAGCATATAAAGAACTTGGTGGCATCAGTATCACCCATGTTCAGCTTGAGCTTCCTACAGTGAATCTCATAAGAACTCTTGGGGACAGTAACATACTCTTGCAAGCTTCAGTCTCAAAATGTTCGATGCCCATATCTGAAACGCTTCTGTTAAGGTTTTGATAACAAGCTAAGACTGTCTGCAAATCCTTATGATTCTCCAGCAATCTGGCAATTTTAACCATTGGTAGACTCAAAAGGCTGATGAGCACGTCAACTAAATCTTGATCTGCCTCAGCCAAAACAACCTTGTTTCTCTTCTCATCAATGAGAAGTTTCAGTCTAAACTTTGCACTTGTAGCCATTTGAGGTTTAGGAAAATGAGTAAAATCAGAAAAAATAATTAAGAAGCAAGTTAAGAATCAACGAAGGCTTTAGATATTGATAAAGACTTGCCTTATGCATGTTAAGAATCTGAAGAGGTTTCAAAACGAATAACTCTAGGAGTCACTCCTCGTAAATTTAAAGCTTGGAAACTGGAATAGAAATTTCCAAGAAAATATACTCTTTGATATTCCGACTTGTATTACTATTTTTTCTGTTTTCAGTATTTACAGTTTATACAGTAGGGGGAATATCAAAGGTGATGTGTAATAGGTGAGAATATAGCTAACTAATACTCCCTCCGTTTCGTAAAGAGTGTCGTTTTGAGGTTTTATTTTTGTTTCATAAAGAGTGTCGTTTTCTATTTTCAATGCATAATTTATTAATTTTATTTTTCAGTTTAATTTTCTATTGGTTGAAATATGATTAGGTGTATGGGTAATGATGTTTTTATATGGAAAATATGCAAAATTAAATGTTTTCTTAATCCGTGTGCACAACTCTAAAACGACACTTATTATGAAACAGAGGGAGTATTTGAGTTAATATTTAAAAAGATTTACATTCTTGGTCACTTTTAGTATTATATACGTTGAGTTTTCGGTTGCGCATATTAAAAACTTCAGTTGAGTTTTCCTTAATTTTTAGAAATTTATAATTAAATAACAATATATATATATATATTAAAAAAAAATTGGTGGAGTAACCTTTATTACAAGTGTTTTAAGAGCATGATTAATGAGAAGTAATTAATAGGGTGTGGTTTTTAGCGCAATTTAAGAATCAGTTCATAAATTACACTAAAAACTCATCCTAAGAACTTCTATTAATTATGGTCTAAGAGCATAATTAACCCTAAGATTCTTAAGGCACAAGTTCTTATGAATTTTTTTTTATTTTTTGTCAAAAAAATTGAATCAATCGCGGACTCCACGTATCAGTAAGACCTGTAAACATTGCAAAAAACTATAAAAATTAGTTTTTAATTAACAACTTTTCAAACCGGTTCTTATATTATTCATGAGACTCATCTCCTAAAAACTTCCCTAAGAATTCCTTTAATCATAGTCTAAGTAACAATATATTTGAGTTAATATCTATTAGTATTATATATGTTGGGAGTGTGTGTTGAACGAAAGAGAGAGAGATGAGAGAATTGTGTCTTTTTAATTTTTTGTGGATGTTATTACAAAAGAAGAGCGAGGGAGCTATTTATTCCACAATGAGTCGGCTATCTATACACCAAGAAAGAAGACAAAATATGAAGAGATGATAGATGACTCATGATGGAGATGAGGATTACTAATTCTATGAAATAAATAATCATTATTTCTATCCTTCCTCTTTAATTATTTATCTTGTCTGTGTTATTAAAATTTTAGTTACTTTTAAATTATTTATCTTGTCTGTCTTATTAAAAATTTAGTTATAAAAAAACTTGTTGAGATAAAAAAATAACATGAGGGAAAAGGTATAGTTATGTAATCTTCTTTTGAGAATGATGGATATAGCATTTCCTAGATATTATTTTGTAAAAAAATACTTATGTTTCACTACCACATTCAATCTTAATATGTCAAATTTTATTTATGGAATTTTATATATTTAATAAGATTCTTAAAATATAACAATAATTTATATATATTAAAATTATTGAAAATTTTAAATTAATAACATAACTATAAAGTTTTTTTTTTGTAAAAGTGACTAAAAACTTGAAGTCAATTGCAAAACCAACCCATGATTTTTTTAATATTCCATTCATCGAGAAAGATTTTATTTTTATTTTTAAAACTGTTGATTAAAATGACTTAAACGTAAGTTCATGTTTTTATTTTGCTTTAAAATATTTGAATTTTAACGATTTTTTCTCTTTGAACTAGAAAAATCTAACTATTTTTAGTTACTCTTTCAAAACTAGATCTTGGGTCCATTATCATAACAAATATTAACTAGAATACACTGGTTTTGAAATGTGTAGATGTGCCAATATATCATCACCTAATTAACAATTTGCATGTTACCGAAACAAGACAATGTTGATATATGAAGATTATTGATCCAACGAAAGTTCATCTTGTGAGATGTTGTTATAGATTTCCATACATATTAGTGATTGAATTTAAATTTTGAAGTAATATCGAACTTTGGTTTTGCAGCTTAACTTTGGTCTTAGAGATGCAACCGTTTTTTTAGCTAACTTAGATAATAGTTTGACAAATGCATCAAAATCATATTCGTAGTTACTATAAATATTTTCTTAATCCAGTATGAAACAAGATAAAAACGTAAACTGAAAGAAAAATGTAATTAAATGGTTTTCATGAAAAAATAACTAAGTAAAAAATAATTAGATTTTTCCAATTTCAAAGAGAAAAATTGGTTGAAAATTCAAATCTCTTAAAATGAAACAACAAAATATTTAACTTTTGTTTAAGTCATTTTAATCTCCAACTTTTTAAAAATTATTTATTTTCAACCTTAACTTATGTTGACTAAGTTATTTTAAATACACAAAATTAACTATAAAATCGATTTAACATTAACATTGACTTTTCATATATTTTAAACAGTTTGTTCACAAAAGTTAGAGATTAAAATAGCTTAAAATTAAAGGTTGTTTTGGCTTTTTGTATAAGTTAGAGGTTTTTTTTACCTGTTTTCTCAAAAATAATGTCTTAGCCTACTTATGTATATTGAACAATCAAGAGTTTACTCAGAGTTGATTCAATCTTGCCAATCAAATGTTGGGAGAAGTTAAATTACTAACATATTCGGAAGATAATAACATAAATGTATCGGAATTCCAATACCGACTTCAACATAACCACAACATTTGAAACATTTCAGACAAAGTTCACATTTATTGCTCAAACTTATTTTATTTCTAATAGAAGCACATCACAAATTGATTGTGCCCTTTAGGCAGAAGTAGTTCCAGTAGTTGCAGCGATAGCTCCAGCTTCAGTCAACATAGGAACCAACTTACCGTCTCTGTGCAGTTTGGTTACATCTACAAATCAATGAACATCACAAGATTTGATTTAGAGAAATCACAAGAAAAATTCAGAATAATCTCTTTACAAAAAATCGAAAGAGAGTTGTTGTGCTCTAGTTCTCTTACCGTCGCAGCCACCGATGTGTTTGTCACCTATGAACACATTGGGAACGGTGCGTTGGCCAGTCCACTCTGCCAGAGCTGATTGAACTTGGCTACCATCACCTGTATTATAACAAAACAGCAATGAACAATGCTTGAGTCTGGAGTTCTCTGGTGACTCTGAATCAATATAATATACTAATCGAATGTTAAGGTCGCAGAAACATATACTTGAATCAAAAACCTAAATCGAATCTTCAGAAAAGAAACAGAGAATTTTCTGAGTGATGGGCTCGTGAGCAGAGCCTGTACAGGGACCAAACATAAAACCTAAACTAGAATCTCGAGAGAAACATTCTAGAGTTGGTTCATGAATAAAACCTGTACGTGGATCAATAACCTTAAAACATGAATATGTAGCGGCTAGAGAAAAAATCACAACTTGCTCTCAAAACAAATTTCCGACTATGTGATCAAGAACAGAACCTAAACTTGGTAGTACAAACAAAAACCTAAACTCGAATCTCAAATATACAAACAAACAGAACTGTATGAAAACATTTAAAGATGGTAAATGAAATAAAATTACATTTGGATCATGAACAAAACCTAAACACAGATCTCTTGTAGGAAAACCAAGAAACTTTAGATGATGGGCTCATGAAGAAAACCTATATAAGGATCAAAACCAAAAAAACTAAACTGTAAGAGAAAGCAGAGAAACATTCCACAGCAGTGAGTTTATGAACCCAAAACCTATACTTAGATGTGAGAGAAAGCATAGAATTTTTCTAAAGTGGGTTCATGAACAAAACGTAATCTTGGATGATCAAACAAAAAACAAAACTCGATGATGAAAATTGGGGGAGGAGGGGGATATTACTCTCTTTGTCGAGCTCGATGGCGATGAATTTAGCACCCAATTGTTGCAAAAGCTCCTTCACTCTCACACAGTATGGGCAAAACGACTTGCTGCAATTCCACAACAAAAACGATCAGATCACACAAAACAACAGACTCCCCCCCCCCTTTGGTACACAAAAGCGTCTAGATACATCCCATGGATGGATGATGCTTGATAAATCGTATTATCTTTCCATGCACACAATCAAATCCATATACACACAAGCACAGACTCAGATTCAACATGTTCACAACACTCAACAAACCAAAACCGCGAGAAAGAAAATTGGAGAATCGAGAAGAGACGGACCTGAAAACAACGACGGCGTTGCTGGAAACGATCTCTTTAGCCTTCTGCATCGCCATCTTTCTTCGAAATTCTGAAAACCCTAGATTAGATTAGATTCGAATGAAATGGATATGTTAGAGAGAAGAAGCGACTCAGTCGGCTTTATAAATACGCAGTTGGAGAGACTTGTCAACTATAAGAGACGTTTCTTTAATATCAGCCGTCCATTTTGAAACATGAATACTTTTTTTTTATTTGTTTTCAAATATTCTATTGGGCTTTTTCCGGGCCGCCTTTTTTTTTCTTAATCATCGTCGTCAAGTTGGTGGATGTTTGGTCTGGCATGTGTAGAACGAAGCTCTCTTTTCGCTAATTAAAAAAAAAAACATCTCAATTTCTCAATTATCCTTTCCATAAAAGAGATAAACAATTTTATATCTAATAATACTAAAAGGACAATATGCTTAACAGCTAAAGTGTCCACATGAACAGAAAAAAATCAATGAATCAGAAACTGTTAATTTGCCACGTCAGTATTGCTCCTGTCGATAGAAGATCAAAATTGGTTCTTCATTTGGGCTGTCTTTCCGTTTTCTAAACAGACCAGATCGAACCCAATCTTGCCACCCTAATTTCGTCTGAACTCTGAAGTGTAGAGAGCAGCACTGACGATCCACTTCGTCTTCACGTATCGATTGTTCTGTAATCTCCGTTACAGCTTGCTCCTTTTCATCAATCAATGACGTTTCGGTGCGAGGGATTCCTTTTCCAAACAAATGATCTTATTCTTTTCCATATGATTTTTCATTTTCATTTGGGCTGTATCTCTTTTCCAAGGAATCAACGTTGAGAGCGATTGATATGCCATTGAGAGTTTACATATCAAGGAAGAAGAAGCAACGCGAGAAGGAAGGAGTTATAGAAAATGCTGAGCTGGCAAGTTCTGAGCTTTAGTAACAAGAATAGAAACATTGTAAACGAGTCTTACGTATATATAAGGGGACTCGTTAGTTGTTTAGAGGCATTCTGTTAGGAATCAGTTGATGGCTTGCTTCTCAGATTGTGAAATTCAAGATTAGGCTTAGCTCTCTGTATTGTGGAGGCTAAGAATGGGTGGTTGGGAGGATACTAATCAATATACTTCTTAGTTCTTATCAAATTGGTGCGGCGAAGCGTTCTGGATCGAACGATCGTGACGATGACGAGAGCGACGACTTTGGAGGCGTTATCACAGACGGTGGCGATGAACTATGCGGAACAACAGGAGGCGACGGTGCAGTTACGCGCATCGATGACAAGCTTGGAAGAGAAGTTTACGGAGCTATACAATTTATTGACGAAGAATACAGCTCCGCCGGTGATCGATGACCTAAATCGCAGTCCGCCAAACGGCCACGATCAGGTACGCAATTCTGATTTGGAACCTGGCCGTAGTATTAGGTCGGAAGCGACAAGGGATAAACTTCCGTTGATTGAAAATAGAGATGGCTTGATTCGTCGAATTGAACTACCGTTATTCAACGGCGATGATGCGTATGGTTGGATAGCTCTGGCTGAAAGATATTTCAGGATTGGAGGTTTTGCAGAAGCAATGAAGATATAATTGGTATCAGTCAGTTTGAGTGGTGATGTGTTGAGCTGGTTCAACAGTGAGATCTTGAGGAAGCCTTTTCTGAGTTGGATGGATTTTAAGTACAAGTTGATTGCAAGGTTCAGTAAGACGAGATTGCGTGATCCTAGCCAACCGTTCTTTAATGTTCATCAGACAGGGAATGTAGCGGAGTATATACACAAGTTTGAGGATCTTTTGACTCAGGTGTCGGGGCTGTCTGATACACAGAAAGAGGGAATTTGCATGAATGGTTTAACACCGGAATTGAGGGAGGTAGTCACGATGTGTAAACCGGTGGACTTACCTGACATGATAACGACAACTTATCAGATGGAATCAAGTTCCTTGTTCAGTTTGGTGAAGAAGGAGATGCAACATCGTTCGAATGTGCATAGCAATGTTGCTAACACGGGGACAAGAGCTTATTCTAGCTATAATACGGTTACGGGGTGGAAGCAGAAACCAGTGTCACAAGGAACGTCCCAGCAGGTTAAGCAAACCGAGACTAAGCGACAAGCGTTTCGTTTGACAGAGGCTCAGATTGCAGAAAAGAAAAGATTAGGACTTTGTTTTACTTGTGATGAGAAGTGGAGCAGACAACATGTGTGTCTGAATGCGACATTGAGAGTGCTGACGGTAGTCAATGGGATGGAGATGGAGTTGATTGGTATGGAAGATGTAGAGGTTGATGAAGACACCATTGTGTGGGAGCCTCAGTTGAAGACAATTACATTACAATCGTTCCTGATAAATATCCTATTCCAATGATAGACCAGTTGCTAGATGAGTTAAATGGCGCAAGGTAGTTTTCGAAATTAGATCTTAGATCGGGGTATCATCAAATTAGAATAAAGGAGGAAGATGTGGAGAAAACAGCATTCAGAACACATGAGGGTCACTATGAATTCAGGGCGATGCCGTTTGGGTTGATGAATGCTCCAGCAACATTCCAATCTCTTATGAATGAAGTGTTCCAACAGTTTTTGAGAAAGTTTGTGCTGGTGTTCTTTGATGATATTCTGATCTTTAGTACCACCATGGAGGACCATATCAAGCATGTGGAAGAAGTATTCAAGGTATTTGAGAAGCATGTTCTGTTTGCAAATAGAAAAAGTGTGCTTTTGGCCAGCAACAAGTGGAGTACTTGGATCACTGCATTTCGGAGAAGGGCGTATCTACTGATCCGCAGAAGATAGAATCAGTGGTAAAATGGCCTACACCACGAACAGTTAAAGACGTCAGAGGGTTTTTGGGGTTGACAGGGTATTATCGACGATTTGTACAAGGGTATGGGATGCTTGCAAAGCCATTGACTGAGTTGTTGAAACAAGAACAGTTTGTTTGGCCACCGGAGGCTCAGTATGCGTTCGAAAGGCTAAAGTCAGCAATGACTTCAACACCAGTATTGGTGTTACCAGATTTCCAGCAAGTGTTCATTGTGGAATCGGATGCCTCAGGGTTTGGCTTAGGCGCGGTTTTGATGCAGGGGAAGCATCCAATAGCTTATTTTAGCCATGCGTTGACAGATAAGGAGCAACTTAAACCCATTTAAGAGAGAGAACTCATGGCAATAGTTCTTTCGATTCAGAAGTGGAGGCATTACCTATTGGGAAGAAGATTTATAGTGAGGACGGACCAACAGAGTTTGAAATACTTGTTGGAACAAAGAGAAGTCACCTTAGATTACCAAAGATGGTTGACAAGAATCATGGGGTATGATTTTGACATTGAATATAAGGTGGGAACGGAGAATAAGGTTGCTGATGGTCTCTCGCGTATAATTCACTATGCTGCCAGTGAAGTGCAATCATGTTGCTTTGCTCTTACGATGCCATCATCATTGCAAATTCAAGATATTCTGGCTGAAGTGGATAACAGTGCTCATATACAGGACATCATTGCTAAGTTGTGCCGTGGTGATACGGTAAAAACAGGGTATGCGTTAGTCAATGGACGACTTTGGTATAAGAGGAGTATGGTTTTGCCACCAGACTCAGCTCATATTCAGTTGATTTTGCAAGAATATCATGACAGTATGTTGGGAGGCCATTCCGGGATTCTGAAGACCTTACAACGCATACGTACTGTGTTTTATTGGCCTAACATGAGAAAGCAAGTGCAGGAGTACGTAGCTGCTTGTGAGATATGCCAAACTCACAAGTATAGCACATTATCACCAGCTGGACTATTACAACCGATTGAGTTACCAAATCAGATTTGGGAAGATATCTCAATGGATTTTATTGAAGGGCTTCCATCGTCAAGAGGCATGAATGTGATCTTTGTGGTGGTTGATAGGCTGAGTAAGTATGGTCATTTCATCTCTTTGAAGCACCCATTTACCGCTTCAGATGTGGCTCAAAAGTTTATACAAGAAGTCGTGCGCTTACATGGGTATCCACGGTCAATTATCAGTGACAGGGATAAGGTGTTTTTGAGTGGGTTTTGGAAAGATTGTTTTAAGGCTTCTGGTACGCGTTTACGCTTCAGTACAGCATTCCACCCTCAATCTGATGGGCAAACAGAAGTCTTAAACCGTTGTCTAGAGACGTACTTGCGCTGCTTTGCTTCTTCGCATCCAAAGACATGGGCAAAGTATCTGCTATGGGCAGAATTATGGTATAATACTTCTTTTCACACAGCAACGCAGTGTACTCCTTTCAAAATGGTTTATGGACGTGATCCTCCATCTCTGTTATGTTTCGAGGATGGATCGACTAACAACTTTGAGTTGGAAGTGATGTTGCGAGAAAGAGATGTCTTATTACAAGATGTTAAGCATCATTTGTTGAGAGCGTAGGAAATCATGAAGAATAATGCAGATAAGAAGAGGAGGGATTTGACTTTTTTTGTGGGTGATATGGTCTACTTGAAGCTCAGACCATATCGACAACATAGCGTGAGTCGCAGGTTATGTCAAAAATTAGCAGCTCGTTATTATGGCCCCTACGAAGTGTTGGAACGAATTGGTCAAGTGGCATATAAACTGCGTTTGCCAGCTGAATCGAGAGTGCATCCAGTTTTTCATATCTCACAACTGAAACCTGTTATTGGCAAAGGGGAGACGGTTGTGCCATTACCACCGATTTTATCTCAGGAGGACGAGCTGGTGGTGGAACCCTTGGACTTGTTGGAAACTAGATATGATGGGGAAGGACATTTGGAGGTTTTGATTTCATGGAAGAATTTGGCATCCCATGAGAATTCTTGGATGCGGTTGAAGGAGTTCCGAAACCAGTTTCCGAATTTTTCGCTTGAGGACAAGCTCGTTCTTCACCCCGGGGGTATTGATATGCCATTGAGAGTTTACATATCAAGGAAGAAGAAGCAACGCAAGAAGGAAGGAGTTATAGAAGATGCTGAGCTGGCAAGTTCTGAGCTTTAGTAACAAGAATAGAAACATTGTAAACGAGTCTTACGTATATATAAGGGGACTCGTTAGTTGTTTAGAGGCATTCTGTTAGGAATCAGTTGATGGCTTGCTTCTCAGATTGTGAGATTCAAGATTAGGCTTAGCTCTCTGTATTGTGGAGGCTAAGAGTGGGTGGTTGGGAGGATACTAATCAATATACTTCTTAGTTCTTATCAGCGATGTAGTAGGCTGCAGGGAGATCGATATGAAGAGCAACATGGTTATTGTTAAGCCGCCTATTGAAGTGACGGTAGTCAGTCCAGATACAAACCAGGTTGCAAATCTAAAGAGGTTATGACATACCATGTGTGAAAAAGGTTAATGTCACCGTAAAAGCCAAAAAAAAAGTACGAAGATCATATTTTTGTTCTAAAAAGGGTAGAAGATCATATTATACAGATTGCAACTTGAAGTTTTCAAAATTTTAATTTAGAAACTAAGTTAATGACTTTTTTTGTTTTGTTCCAAGGCCCTTTCTCAAAAAAAAAATTTGTTTTGTTCCGGTCCACAAGTGCTCGCGAGGAACAACCTGAAACACAGTTACAACGCAGCAGCTGGCACATACAGAGATCTAATGTCAGCAGGAATTATTGATCCAACCAAAGTCAGAAAAAAATTCATACTTTATCACAAAGACTAAACTTTCCCGTTTGTCATGCTAACCAAGTGTTTTTTCTTAAGGTTGTGAGATGTTGCTTATAGCTTGCTTCATCCGCTAAGTCATACAATTATGTTGTCTAGACCAAGGAATCTGAATCAGCAGCTCTGCTGGTTCCTAAGGACTATTCAGGTTTATCTTAGTTCTTTAATATCGACTCCTCAGAACCATCTACAACCTTTTAAGATATCTTTGTTGATTTATTTTTAGGATTGATTAATATGACCTTTCTAGGCTGCCTGAAAATATTCTCGCATCTCCGTTGTAGGAAACATCTGAAATAATCAAGCTCCAAACACTCACTATGGCGAGATCCTTGCCTCTGTTAGGAATGAAACAGCTCAGGTGTGTCCATCTCTCTCTGCATTCAGAGTATCATACCAACTCAACACATTTTCAATTCCATTGCAACAATTGATGATCTTGAGAAGGATTCAGGCTGGTATATATTGCCGGCATCGGCTGCCAAACAAAAGTAAACAGGGATATGATCCTAGATTATTGATGTTCTCAAAAAGGGGGTTGCTACTAGTATTGTAAAGTAATTTCACACACATCAACTCATACCCACTTTATTTTCTTTGCAGTCCAAACGCCAATCTAATTACCCACCACCTATCTAATATTATGCCAAGAAGGAAACATATTTGTGCTGCTTGGTGACGCCGGTGAATACCTCACAGGAAGACAAGCCTCTGATTTACTTGCCACGTATCTGGAGGTATATTTACTTTTACTGAATCTATACATATGTAATTATCGAATCTTATGCATGAAATGTTGTTTATCTCATGCTAACAGAGACTTGGTTCTGGTCAAGAAATGGCAACTCCTCAATGGCTGGTCGACTCCATCGGCCAGACCCACAAATTCAAAGTGAAAGTAGCACCATACAACTTCACAGCTAAAAGACAAGATTATTACCGCCACCAGAGTTGTCTGTCCTGCAGTACCCCGACCTCTTGATCCTACATTGGACATCCACATCGCAGCTTCAGATGTGCCTGACAAACTCATTACCAAGAATGATGTCAGCTACTCAGACCAACTGACATAGATATAGCCAGTTTTTTTATGATGAGTCAAGTTTATCAACCAAGAACGAGGATTCAGAAGATGATGTATAACATAAAGTAGGAGAAATGGCATAAATGGATGAGTATGGTTGTTTTAGGTGACATCCCAAAGAAATATATTACCGATAACTATCAGCTGTTTGATATACATCTCTGCATATCAATAGGTAGAGCACTCCTGCATCATCCCCTCTAACCAAAGCTGGAATCCCCTATCTGTATTTTTTCTTTTTACCAAAAAAGAATAATCTCCATTTTGCTTAACGATATTTTTAAATAGACATTTATTTCCCCGATTCTTTTTGTTCAATTGAACAGCATAAGTAGTTTTTTTTTTGTCAAACAACCGTACAAGTAGATTAAATGTTATTTTTAATAAACCACAGTATGTACATATGGTTTGGTTAAAACACGAGCAAACCGAAAAACACTGACTGATTAGAATACACTAGAATAAGAAAAACACTGAATGCATTTATGATTTTATTAACTACACCTATTATCAATAGTATATGAGATAAATAAAATTATTTATAGGATCAATGTATTTTGCTAGAGATGAGAGTCCGGTACTCATTCGGGTTTGGTTCGGATCTATACAGGTTTCAGGTTTTGGGGTTTAAGTATTTCAGTTTCATTTTTGGATATATACAAATTTTGATAATCCATTAAAAAAAATAAAAAAATCTTTATATACTTAAAATTTCTCGTAATATAAAAACAAAATAGTTTATTACATATAGATTTGAATAATATATGTCAAAATACCTAAACTTAACATAAATTTTGGTTTAGCTTGAATATTCAGATAGAGAACCAATAAATATTTCAAATACTTTTAGTATTTTAAGTATTATTTAGTTATTTTGGATATTTATTTTTGACTATTTATATATATTTTCAAGTATTTTTAAAAATTTAAAAATATCTTATATACATGGATAATTTTTAGATTTTAAATCTGAAAATAATTGATATATTTAAGTGTATATATATATCAGATTCTGATATATTTGGATACCCTAAATATTTTTGCTTGGATCGAGTTTGGTTCTGGTTCTCTAGATACCAAAGTTTGAACTCTTTCGATATTTAACCAGTTTTGGTTCGTGTTTGGCACTGTTTTCTTTTATCATATTTTTTTTGCCCCAATTTTTTTTAATCGAATTTGGTTCTGTTTTTCTTATTCCATTTTTTTTGTCAAAGCTTACAATTTACAATTAATATTAAATTTTAAATTAATATAAATTGAATTGAAATTCTTAGGTGACGCTTTTTGTAGTATTTGTTAATCTTTAACACATATTCTCTCTGTTTTATGAATGTATCATTCGAACATTTTCACACAAATTAAATAAAGGATTAAAATGTATTTCTATTTTTACTATGCATTTATTTGGCCAATATTAATTATTATAAATCAATATATTTTGTAATTATTATTAAGTTTAAAATAGATAGAATTTGTATTGAAAATAAAAATGACACTCTTTGTCTAACAAAAACAAATCAAAACGACTCTCTTTATAAAATAGAGAGAGTATTTACTTTAATACCACCATCAAAATCATCAAAATAGTAGAGGAATATCAGAGTTAACTAACTGAGCATCACTTCATCATTTCACTTTATACCCAAAATAAGCAGATCAACAAAACCATACCAAAGAAGAATCATTAAAATGTTTTTTTCTATATAATTGTTTACTTCATGTTTTTGTAAAGATTTTTCGTATCAATCAAAAAATATTATCATTTTTTTCTTGCAAAAAGTAAAGAAAAAAACATATTCAACTCATAGTCCGCATGTAGAAATTGATAAATAAACAAACATAGAAGTATTAACCGCGCGTAGCGCGGTGAAAGACTCTAGTTTGGTTAATAAAGGGAAAAACGTGGACAAAAACTGAACCCTAGAATCGTTTCGGCTTTGGCTCATTTGTAGCCCTGGGAATCTGAGTGGTTATTCGTGGGCCTCGCTCCGTTTGATCCACTGCGGAGCCGATGCATCTGGATTAATTTAAAAAGTTTGCAAGGCGGATGTGGGTGTGTGGGTTAAATTTTATTTTTGTTCAACGGAAATACATTAACTTAATTTGAGGTGCAGTTACTTGCCAATCTGCCAAAAAAAATTTGAAAAAGATTTTTTCTGAAAAAAAAAAATTCTTTAAAATTCTTTAAAATATTTTTATTATTTTTATTATGGGGCAATTCTCTTAAATAGCTCTTTTAAGTTTTTGTCACAAAAATAGTTCTCGAAAAAAAAAATGAACCAAATAGCCGGTTTTTTATTTGAAATTTTCAATTTTTTTTACTTTTTTTTTGAAATTTGAAACTTTATCCCCAAACTCACCCCTTAACTCTAAATCTTAAGTCTAAATTAGTTAACCCTAGGGGTATAAATGCATATAAATAAAAAATTTAGCTTCTAAGAAAACTTATTTTAGTCATTTTCTTCCTTAAAAACTATTTTTGTGAAGAACAAATTAAAAAGGACTATCTAAAGAAAATTCTCTTTATTATTTAATTATATAATATGTTTTTATTATTTTCATAAATAAATAAATAAATAATAATTTTAAATTTTAAAAAATTTACCCGCAGATCTCGTTGATAACCCGCAAATTACAACGAGACAAATCCCCTTATATATTAATTGAGAAGTCACTTAAGTGATTTCTGTTGACGTATCGCTCATATGAGAGCTTTTCAATTAATTATTATAATTTAATTAGTTGATGATTTTTAATTTTTTATTTATTTAATTAAAGTTTTTAAAAGGAAACTAACTCTAGAATTACTTAATCTAATATATGTTTTCAAACATACAATTAAACATCATAAATATAGATAAATTAATATAATTTATTTATAAAAACAATTAAATATCATATATTATATTATATAAATTGATAATATACATTTAAATACATATGATACTACATAAACAGTTATAAAATGGTTTTTAATATATTTATATTAGAGTTGCTCAAAAAAATATTTATATTAGTAGTGAATACAATAAATCATAGATTTCAGAAAATTAATTAATCTAAACCTAATAATATTAATTAAACTCACTCATTCACTATATATATATATATATATATATATATATATATATATATTAAAATGTTTCAAATGAATGCAGAACAATCAAATATGTAATTTTTTAAAAATCTTATTATTTTCCAATGACAATGTGATATCATAGATAATTTATCACTTTTAGAAATGATTAAAATATTTTTATATTTAAAAACATAAAAATTATATGGTAAGTCATTTAAAATTATATTAATCAAGAAATATTATTTAATTCATCTATTAATATAAACAGATGAATTAAAATTATTATATAGTAAGTCACTTAAAATTATATTATATGGTAATTTATTCAAAATTATTATATAGTAAGCCATTTAAAATTAAATTAATCAAAGTATTTTTCACATGCTTTTCCTAAAGTTAATACTATATTAATATTATTCATATAGCTTTGATTATAATAAAATTAGCATACTTGTTTTGGATAGTAAAAAAATAAAGGAAACATAAATAAAAAACATGAGGAAAAAATAATAAAATATGTTTGTTGTGTTTCTGGTTCTTTTATATTCTTATGTATTTAATTTTATATATTTGTGAAGATGCATGTATTTTTTGTGTTACTATAAATGTGAGTTAATTAGTTTTATGTGTGTTTCAAAACATTATAATAAATTGATTAAGAAAAATCAATAAAATGATATGTTCTATAATTGTTAAAGTCAAAAAAAAAAAATATATAATGTAAATTGCAAGTAGGATAAATTGTTTAAAATAATGAGATGTATATTTTACGGTATAATAAACTTTTAAAATATACAATAATAAAATCATAACAAATTTTATACAAATAAAAATATTTTATTTGATATAATATTGGATCTCACATTGATATTAAATATATATGCCTAAAATAACAACATTTTCTTATTTAATATTTTTAAATTATTGTTTTCTTATTAATTAATCTGATTTAATTAAAATATGTACGTTTTAAAAGAATAAATGATTTGTTTAGTCCATTTAAGTTTTATGTTAAACACTAAATAAAAAATGAGTGAGAAAGTTTGATTTGTGATTTCACAAAATTATGAGAGAAATTACTTAGGGTATCATTTTCCTAATACATGTTTTCATGTTTACATTAACCAAATTTATCCTTGGTTTTAAAGATATGAATCATACTATATATTAGTTGAGAAATCACTTAAGTGATTGCTTCTTATATATTGTTAATAGGTTAAGTCTTAAAAAATAGTTATAATTTGATTGACTGTTGACATTTATTAGTTATTTGTTTTAATTAGATCTAAAAATAAAAGGTAAAACTATATAACTAATTAATATAAATTACCAAATAACACAAGTAATATTACAAATAATGATTTATGGTAACTAATTGTAGAATTGGAGAAATAATATATATGTTTTATTAATTTATTTTTCTTTATCAAATATTTATATATAATTAAATAAAATACTTTAACTTTTTATTGAAAGAAATTTATTGGTTATATATTATTACATAAAAGAATTAGATTTGTAAGTAAAGAATTGTTAGAACTTTTTTTATTTTCTAAAGTCCACACAAAAACGTTTACAAAATACTTTATGATAAAAGCATTTGATCATTGTATTGGTCCTATATAAAAATTCTCTTTTTATTTTTTGAAAGCTAGAGTATTCTCGGGTTTTTCACGTGTTAAAATAAAATATTAAGTAATTCTACAACTAATTATCTGAATTGATTATAATATTACTTTTCTATAAGAGAAATATTTGTAATGACTAACATTTACGTTGTTGAACTATTTTAAATTTAACATGCTTCTAAAAATATATACTGAAATTTTTGATTATCCAACTATTTGAAATTATCTAAAATTATAACAATGTAACCGTGATATATATTTTTCATATAATATAATTTCCCACAAAATTGCGGACAAACACCTAATGCATATTAAACATTTTTACTTAGCGAATTATAAAAATTAGACTTTTAAATAAAAAAAATGATTCAATCTGCGTGGGACGGTGCCGGTCAGTGCGGATTGACCCGTGAACCCAAGTCTACTCATTTGTCACTTAAACCGATATATAAAACGTTGACAATATCCGAACTAAACCTAAAGGATATATGGGTGGTCAATATTGGGAGCTATGATGCGGTTGGATTGGTGGGTTTGTGTAGAGCAAAACAGTTGGATATGTTTAATTATTTCTTTGCTATTTAGTTTTATATACCTCTCGATCGTTTCTTTTTGAATGAAAGGTTTATTAATTCTTGTACATGATAATGCATGGTTAGTAGGGACAGGTGTAAAAACATTTTGATGATGTGTTTAGATAAGAATGGTTGCGACCAGATCTTTTTGCTATCTCAAGTGTTACGTTCAACTCTCCAAAGTGTCTATTTTGCTCTTGTCTAACCGAGAATCTCAATCTTCCTTACCTAATTTTGCATCTTTTAGTTACTTTTCCACTACAAGGAAACAACTTAATACCGACGGCCGTTATCGTCGGTATGTCGTCGGAATTACAACATTCCTTCTTGCACTCCACGTTTCTTCTTCTTCTTACTCATTTGTTTCTTGAGCTTCTTCTTTGTTCTTCTTCTACTATTGTATGGCAAGCTTCCTTGCTACCATCACATATATTCTAAAAACAGTAAAGAATAAAGCTCGAGTTTGGATTTTATGATGAGCCTGAATCAGTGTAATATACATAAGTTCATTGAAGGTAATGATCCCAAGACAAACAGTTGAGGATTATTACTTTCTGTGTCGAGCTCAATGGCCATGTCGCAATTGTTGGAAAAGCTCATTCACTCTCACACAATATGAACAATACAACTTGCTGCAAAAGCCATCAGATTGCTCAATATACTAACACATATGCACAACACAAACCAGTCAAGATATACATCCATGGATGCTTAATAAAAGCACACACACTATCAAAGCCATATACATTAACACTGATTCGACGACAACATCTTCACAAACAAACAAAAATCGAGAGAAATCACAGAAAAAATGGCCAAGGATCGAGAAGAGCTAGACCAGAAAACAGCAAGCGCATTGCTGAAAACGATTAGCCGTCGATTTTGAAACACGAATTTTTTTTTTTTTTGTAACACTGAAACAAGAATTCTATTTATCCTAATTTCAAACAAGAATTCTATTTATCTTAATTTCAATATCAAAAAAAAAAAAAATCAAAAAAGAAAAATCTATTTATTTATTTATCTGTTCAATATTTTATTGGGTCTGGCACGTGTAAGGAAATCTTGAATTTTCTCTAATATCTTTTTCGAAACAGGAAAGAGTCGTAAAAAAGGAAAAAATGATTTTCTAAGCAAATATCAGATATGTGCACACATTAAACAGATAATACAGGTCAAAAAGGGTATAAATATACATCCAAAGAGCACTCGTTCTCTCATACAACCCAAAAAAATCCCACAGCGATTTAAGAGCTCTAACAAGAAGCAGTGTTAATTACAGAAGAAAAAAGGAAGAAAAATAATGTCGAGCCTCCCGCAGAAGAAACTTCTCGACGATCTTTACAGTCGATTTGTTACGAACGGCCCCGAGGAAGAAAAAAAGTGTTTCGAAAGACTAATGTTTCTTGTAGAGAGTGCTCACTGGTACTATGAAGATAACGTTGTCGACAACGACCAAACCCTAAAGTCTCTGTCCTTTAGAGAGTTTGCTTGTCTCTTATTTAACAACTCTGACCTGTTGAGACCTTACGTTGCACACATTGATAAGATCTTCAGAGACTTTTGTTCTTACAAGTCTCGTATCCCTGTCGCTGGTGCGATTATCCTAGACGAGACGTACGAACGTTGCTTGCTGGTCAAGGGATGGAAACAATCATCGAGCTGGAGCTTTCCACGAGGGAAGAAGAGTACGAACGAAGAAGAAGATGAAGCGTGTGCTATACGCGAGGTCCTTGAGGAGACAGGGTTCGATGTCTCGAAGCTGCTTAAGAAAGAAGAATACATCGAGTTTAGATTCGAAGGGAAGAAGAGAGTGAGGCTTTACATTGTGGTTGGGGTGAAAGAGGATACAGCTTTTGCGCCACTAACGAAGAAGGAGATCAGTCAAATCGCATGGCATCGCCTTGATGGGCTTCAAAGTGGATTCGCTGGTCTCAAACTGTACATGGTGGCGCCTTTTCTAGCATCGTTGAAGTCGTGGATATCTAAGCATATCTCTCCTGCATCACTCAGTATTCACAAGACCCTTAAACCACCACTCTGCGTATGGACTGCAACAACTAAGACAACGGAAAGAAGATACAATGTAAAAGCTTGGAAACAGTCTCGAAAGTTCAACAATTCAGCAAAAATATTGCCGGTCATAGGAATTTGTTCTTGAGTAGATTCAGTCAGTCATAGGGTCAATATACTGGGAGCTATGAATGATGTGGTTGGATATGTTGCTTCCCTTACACTTTTCTATTTCTTTGCTATTTGGTTTGTTGTTACATGATGATATTGTATGATCAGTATTCAGTATTAAATGAAACCAAGCTATATTCTTTATTGTAAAGACGTTTTTCTTATTAATTTCAGAGCAAGTAACATAGTTATACATACAAATTATAATATAGATGCTTCTTTATATGGAGAATTTAAACTTAGTTATGAACAATCAAAGACCTTTTTTTTATATGTTGCATTCCGTGGAGCAAAGCTCGAGCTTTGGATTTCAACGTAAAGAACTCCGTTTTGGCAAATTTGCAGTAAGTAAATGTCCCTTGAGAACATCGATCTCAACAGCCCAATCACACATCTCATTCATATCTTCCTTGTCATTGATTTAGACTACCTTCGAATCCACTTTTTTTCTAAAATATCAAAATCCATAGCGCATTTTCCAAAGGTAGTGAACCAAAAAAGAAGAAGAAAAAAAGAAAGAAAGTAGCTTATTCCTTATGAAGCAATCACAACTGGATCTGGCCTTAAGAAGAAGTAGTAGCAGTTGTTTCAGTGATATCTCCAGCTTCAGTTAAAAGAGAAACGAACTTACTGTGTTAAAAATAATGGCCTATACAGGTTTCGAACCTGTGACCTTATTAGCACGACGCTCTAACCAACTGAGCTAATAGGCCATTTTGTTTGTCAATGTTTAACAAAGTTCTTAGAGTTGTTAAACTAGCCAAAAGAAGAGGTTCTTCGTTATTAGACCTGGTATAAATAACTAGCCTATTTATTTTTGAAAATGAACCTTTAGAATATACTCCCTCCGTTCCTAAATATAAGAAGTTTTGAAGAATTTTTATGTTTCAATAGGTTAGATGTTCTCATATTTCTAGGTAGCTTTAACTTTATTAAAAACTGTGTAGCCAATCAAATTTAATAGTTCTATTTTTTAATTGATCAAGTAGTTTTTAATTTATAGTTTTAGTGATACTTTTTAGATAAAAAGTAACTTTCTTAATAAGTGTGTTTTACCTAAAAAATCTTATACTTAGGAACAGAGGGAGTAGTTTCTTTCAGTTTTGTGTGTTTGTTTTGTGAATGCTTTTAACCCTTGGGGATTCATTCTTAATATACAATCATACAGTAAAAATTCACTGTGGTTTTGTACAACTCTTACATTTTGCATGTATTATCTTGCATTATTGGTCAACCACAGTGGCAGAGCCAGAGCCAGCGCAATATTTTGAGGAGGGTCAAGTTCATAACTAATATGAATTACATGGGTCAATACATCCTAAATTTATAGCATTTTTAGGGCATGATTAACCCCAGTCTCTTAACTGGAGTTCTTAAATCATGATTTGACATTTTTGTATTTTTTTCTTTTTACATTTTTCGGCTAAGACACGGTTCTTATATCTCTTATTTAAGAAACGGTTCTTAACTTTTCTTAGTTAAAAACTAAAAAACGTATCTTAGACGAAGCTAAGAACCTTAGTTAAGAGACTGTGGTTAATGATGGTATTAGTTTTTGATAAAAATGCATGTTAAAAAAAAATATTAAATTTTTTCTCTTGGATCATTTGATCACCTTCCTAGCTACATGCCTCCGCCACTGGTCAACCATGTGTCAACAAGGGTCCAAACATTATAATTTTTTTTGTATTACCCTAAACCAAAATAAACAAAAGTTATATTTCATATAGGGAAAACTATAAAAGAATATATATGCATAATGGAAATATCTTTTATACAGCTACGGCTCCTAATCACTCACTTATGTAGCTTACCTTACGGGACGGGGTCTGCCATGTGTTTGCTAATGTTAGATTATATAAATTGGTTTATGTAAGGACCTGAGTTTAAAACGTTTTGTTTATAGTGACTATAAATGTATTACACCTATATTGATTGAAAATCTCTTTGTTCTATTAGTAGTGATGGAATTTTTAATCTATTAACTTTGTCAAAATTATACATCATCTTTCATCATGTATATTGCATATTTGGCCTACCAGGTGATTGCTACATAAGATTGTATAACTTGTAAATATTGAGCTGCAAATATTGTGGTTTACAATGTTTAAAACTCTATTCATGCAAGCCTTTGATTAAATAAAATTCTCTTTGTATCTGTTATTCATTGTCTCTCTGTGCTAATCTATTGACTTTTGTGCTTGGTATTAGCGCTCTAAGATAATGTATTAACCATCTATTGATGGGAAATTTCTCTCTTTTTTGTATAATTAGCGTCTATGGTTAATGTAGTTCTATTGATTGAAATCTCTTTGTTTTAGGCATGAGTGTCTCTGTGGTAATCGATTATCTTTGTCAAAATTATAAAAAGTATCATACCCTCTATTGGTTGATCGTATCTTTGTTTTTGGTATTGGCGTCTATTATTTAACCACTTAACCTACTGAGACTGTCAAAATTAGACACAAAATACCACGTTATATATTTAAAATATCAATAAAACCTTTCTTAGTTGGCTAAATTTATTAGATTCTTAGATCTAACCAGACCGTTGTTTTTGGTTGTATCTCCAGTTAACTGTAATTCTCGTTAAAGACCAACGAGAAAGTTCTTAATTGCTTCGATAGTTAGTTAGCTTGGTCATCCTTTGTTAATAGGTGATAGCTATGTTAGAATACATAAATTAGGTCTAAGATACTTTATCCAGACCAAATATAAAATAAACCAGAACCGACTCAAAATATCTGATCCACAACCAAACTTAAAATTTATAAATATATAATTGGATCCAAAATTCATATATATAAACCATAATCAAAAAGAAGCAGTTCAAATATATTTAACCCGAAAAATTGATTGAAATAGACCCGAACCTGAAAATAAGACCATGATTAACCCGGATTTCTTAAGGTGGGGTTCTTAGCGGAAGTTAAGAAACAGTTTCTTAACTTCCGCTAAGAACCCCACCTTAAGAAACCCGGGTTAATCATGCTCTAACAGACTCAAACCGGAAAAATCCAACCTAAATAGACCCAACTCAGTAAAAACTGATTCATACCAGATTAAAAAATATGAATATCCAAAACTCTAATTTTATTTGATCTATTTTATACTATTTTAGTTTGTAATTTCATTGAAATGTCTATTTATTAGCAATCTTTGTTATTATTATTATTATTGTAACATTTTCAAGTCGTATGAAACTTTAAATATCAAATTTAGAGTTTTTTTTTAATTATTAATAGTTTATTTTGGTTATTTTACAGAAAATGATAATATGAGAGATTTTAGCAAATGGAAATCAGGTCTTTAGATCTTTTCAGATATTAAAAACCTGAACCTGCTACAAACTCGAAAGTATATATATATATATTACATATTAAATAGATCCCATCTGGACCGGAAAGGAACGGAGCCGAACTGAAACTCAAATCAAAAAATTTCAAATACCTAATTAAGTCCAAATGTTTAAGATCCGAATGAGTCGGACCAGAAAGAAACCGATTCAAACCCAACCCAAAACACGAACGCCCAGGCCTAAATTATAAATTGTATGTATTAGATTTTGACATTTATAATATTACTAGAATAAGATCCGCGCGGGGTGAGTTTTAAAATTATTTTTTAAAATATATGATTTTTATTTCCCTAAAAATAATATATTGGTCAGTTTGTTATACATTAATATATAAATTTTAAAGTATTTATATAATCATTAATAAATTATGGAAAATAAATTGTAATTGAGATTGTGGATATACTGGTTGGTTTTTTATATATTTTTTCATTGGTGATTTTGTTGGATATGTTGAAATAATACAAATAAATTTTTATTTTATTTTATTTTAGTTTTTCAATTGACCAAAATTTAAAATTTAATTATGGTTATGAGAAGTTTACGTTTACGTGTTAATCCTATCTATTTTTAATATTTTTATCTTTTTGTGTCGCTTTTTTTCATTTTGGTTATTGCTCGATATAATCATTTAAAAAGAATAATAAAAATTTTAAAATTAAAATATGAACTTTTCAATATATGTTCGGTGCAAATATCAAAATATAAGTATGTATTTTCATATAATATATAATTTAATTTAAACGATATGAAATATATATATTAACACAAACACCTATTAAAATAAAAGTATTTATTCATATGATTTTATAATCATTGTATCTTATTATAGGAAAAAATTTAAACCTTGATCACAAAAGTTTATCTGACATTTTTAACAGTTTTAGTAATTTATACTCGTTTTGAAAAATTCAAAATACAACATATACAAAAAATCTAAATTTTTATTATATGATTAATGTAATTGTGTAATTTATTTTAATAATAAAGAATTAAAAATGATAGAAAATATACAGATTGCTAGCAAATCTTTATTATTTAAAATCATTAATTACTATATATATATCTTAATCACATTAGGTAATTCCATTAGGTTTTATTTTAGAAAAGAATATATAATAAATTTTAATTTAATAAATGAATGGTTCATAATGGATATACTATATAATATAACATTCCCTAGCATAATATTATTCCCTAGAATAATCACATAAATCAAAAGTACATCTTATGTATTTACAATGTTTTATGATAAATAAATAAAAATAAATTATTTTATTTATTTATATAGTTTTTTGGACATCATTTATTTTATATGATATATAATTAAATTTCAATGATGACATAGATATATAATATATTTTTGGAAATTGTCAAAAATACCACTTTCATAGTACCACTTTTTATGTTTACAGTAACCATGTTTACCATTATTTTTATAAAGGGTAAAAGACATTTATATCCTTAGGGTTAACTAATTATAAACTTAGGGTTTAAAGTTGAGAGGTAGAGTTTAGGGTTTAGGGTAAATTTAGGGTTTAGGGTAAATTGAGGGTTTAGGGTAAATTTAGAATTTAGGGTTTAGGGTAAATTTAGGGTTTAAGGTAAATTTAATGTATAGGGTAAATTTAAGGTTTAGGGTAAATTTACGGTTTAGGGTAAATTTAGGATTTAGGGTTTACGGTAAATTTAGGGTTTAGGGTTTAGGGTAAATTTAGGGTTTAGGGTAAATTTGGGGTTTAGGGTAAATTTAGGGTTTAGGGTAAATTTAGGGTTTATAGTAAATTTAGGATTTAGGGTAAATTTAGGGTTTATGGTAAATTTAGGGTTTAGGGTTTATAATTGATATTTTAGGGTTTAGGGTTTAGTGTTGATGTTTTAGGGTTTAGGGTTTAGATTTGAAAGTTTAGGTTTTAAATTTGAAAGTTTAGGGTTTAGGATTGTAGAATTGATGTTTTAAGGGTATAGAGAGAAGAATAAGTATTGAAGATAAAATAGGGATAATTTAGTATTTTACACATTAATGAATGTGGTATATTTGAAAATGTCCATTGATTGGTGGTAAAGTTGATTAATGATATAAAATAAAATGTAAACTTGCAATTCCCCATATATTTCAATATAAATATTTATTATCATATAGTTTTATTAATATTTGTTTATTTACTGTAACAAAAAATTTAAATAATTAATCTCAAACTTTTTGATGTGATAGTTTTCAATGCAAATTTCAAATTAAAATATTTATGTATTTTTATATTTACATTTTTAATTTAAACGATATTAATATATATCCTATATATTTATTTAATATGAATATATATTTAATGATACTTCATATTCATACGATTTTATGATCATTTGTATCTTGTTATAACAAAAACAAAATTCATTCACTGATCACAAAATATTTTCAAAGTGGACTTTTTAACATTTTATTAATTTATAGTCATTTAAAAAAAAATATATATATATATATATATATATAACATGTAAGAAAAAATCTAATTTTTTAATTATATGGTTGATGTGATTGTTTAATATATTTTAATAATATAAATTTTAACAAAAATGAGGGAGGATACAAAAATTGTTATCAAATCTTTTTTATTCATAATCATTAATTGTCATATATACGTTAATCATAAGGTAATAAGGTAATGAGAATTCCGTAGCTTTTATTTAAGGGAAGAATTTAGAATATTCTTTAAAACCATAAGCTTGGCGTAATTTGCATATTTATAATCTATCCTACGTGAATATTAGTTAGCCTTTGGACCAACTATTTTTTTCAATTGAATATGGAGATGACAAGTCATCAAAATTACTATTCTAATTAACTGACACGTAGGATATACACATTTTTAATTATTAGAGGTTATAACTTTTTTAGTGTTCCTCGAATAATATATAGGGGGGGGGGGGTGTTTAGTATGTTCAAAGATGTATTATGCCTCTATTTATTGAAAATCACTTGTTCTTGGTATTTACGTCTATGCGCTAATTATATTTTGAAAAGTATTATATCCTCTTTTGATCAAAATATATTTGTTCTTAGTATAAGCATTTCGAAGCTAATATATTGATTTGTTATACACAAAACATCACATTATGTGTTTTGAATTACATTATATATGCCTACACTATCACCAAAACCTCTCTTGATGAAATAAAAATATTCTTACAATAGGATAAGGTCTCTCATTATAGCTGAGAGTCTCCCTCATAACTGAGGGATAAATCCCCAAAGTTGATGGAACATACAATCTATTGATTCTGTCAAATTATTCTACTGTTTAGATGCATCTTTATTTGTTATATTTCTTTGTCCTTCCTTCCTTGTTTAATAACCCTTTTCTATGAACATGTAGCATATGTCAGGCGATCTTTTTTTCTGTAAAATTTTGTTCAAGCGATCTTTCTTACTATAAACTTGATATTCTATTCAATTCAATGCCTTTTAGAAGTTTTTTGTGTGTGTGATAAAAGTGATACCCTTAACTATGGTAGGCCTAATTATTTTTCTCTCTTGGGAATTTAGTATTAGTTTGAATGATAAAGAGTTGCCTTTGGATTGTTATTGTGAGAATATAAAATTAGAACTTATAATAGACCGCCTAAAATAGATCTTACACGAAGATACGGTATACAAAATCTTTACAGTATCCTCTCTTAATGTTACTAGATTTTTCAATCTTTAGTCACACTACTACACATAAGAACTCGATTGTACAACTTATCCTTCTTTGACTCTGGTGAAAAGGTGGGTACTAGGAAAAAAAAAACTTCGCCTATACAGGTTTTGAACCTGTAACCTTCACGTTATTCTAATAATGCACTAATTAACAGATCTAAGAGGCCATTTGTTTATTTTATTTTATTTTATGAACATATTTATTAATACGAGACTCATGTAACTGGAAACTTTTCTTCCATTTTCTTTCTGTTCTCCAAAGATCTGGACAAAATTTTCACCTTCATGAATTTTTGGGCTTTTATGTGATCGAGATCAACCAGAGACCACATGATTCACCTACGTACTTGTCGTTTTTTTCTATATGGTCTTGCTAAATCAAAGCAATCTTTTAATCAAGAATCTAGATTACAGAACTTTTAAACATGTAGGAGGTGCGTTGAGAGGTGAGGAGCTTATCAAGAATCTTGATAACAGGAATGATAAACATAATTTCACTAACTAATTAAATCTAAATCCCAAGATCGCTGATTTTGGTTTGGCTCGATCTCTACTAAAACTCATCTTAGCACCGCACCGCAGGAACCTAGATGGTTTGAATCATTACATCTACCAAATTTCATGTGTTATGCTCGTTAAAAAGAAATTCACACTGATGGCTGTGGGGAGGTTACATGGCTGTGGGGCCAGAAATCTATTCGTCTCAGACTCCCAAAACTTTATAAAAAATTATATGTACATATATGTTAAAAAAAAGGCAAAAATAATAGAATCACTTTTGTTCCTTCTATAGCCCCAAAATCTCATGCGAACCTTACAAATAGCTGATCAATTGTGGCTATTCCAATCCAATGTCTCGAGGAATAGCTCTCTCTAACTACAGGCCCAGAGTGCCGTAGTACTATATTTTGTGGCACCAGTAGTACTATATTTTGTGGCACCAGTAGTACTACGATGTATATACAAGACTCATGTTGAACAACGTAATGTTGCATAAGAATGCATTACATGTAGCATTTTGAAGAAATATAACATGTGAATACCGAGCTAGAGAGAATTTTACGAGCATAGATTTCGCAAACTCAAACTCATAACAATATATCATTCAACAACAAAAACACTAACCTTTCACATTTCCAAATATCGATCTAAAGTTTCCATATATTGTTTTACAACATTTATTGAAAGAACAAAAAACACACACAACGCATTCCTTTTGGTTCATCATCTTGAACTCTTATATAAGAAAATACATGCGGTCCTGCATCAAGAAAAAAAAAAATCCAAATCAAAACTTTAGATCCATGTACCATTTTCAACTCTTCCATGTCTAAAATGCTTAAATATCCAAATTCAAATCTAAATAATTGCAAGATAAATACATGCATGGATGCTACTCATCTGCAGCGACAACACTGATCTCTCCCTTGTCTAGCAAATCATAAAACTCCCTCGTTCGTCTTTGGTTGTTCCAATGATGCATCTTCCACAACCCTCCAGCCGCAAGTCCTAGTGCTATTCCATAGATTATCTCTTTGACTATGCTTGGTCCCTGATACACAGCCTTCCCTATCTTTGGAACATTCGCCATTTTTAGATCTCCTACCCAAAATAACATTCGTATTTATCAGAACATATAAATAGTCAATTTCTCTCCAACGTTCTAACAAAATATAGTAAAGTTTCACTTCCAGCCTTTCCTCTAAATTGTATTGTGTGCAACCAAAGTCGAGATTAAAAGTAAAAAAGCATACCTTGGATACTAGTTGTTGAAAGATTCTGAGCACAGAAAAACAGAGAAGCTTCAAGACTCCCATGAGTCGAGAAAGATCTTAAAAGAAGAGGCATGCATTAATCACTTTTTTCTATTGTCAAAACAGCGGTTAAGATTTTTCTAAGATTAAAGGGTCGATGTGAGAGAGAAAGATCAACGGTTGTTTACGAGTCAGATTAGTTTGTGCTCTTTGTTTGACAAGTGTAACACACGTCAACACCGCGAGCGAGTGTCACGTATGCGGTAAGTATGAGAACTTAAATGATGGTTTCATCCTTATTTGTCATTACATCTTCTACATTGGTTTAACTGTTGGTTCCTTAGTTTATATGGGCCACACAAACTTGATCCAAGGTAGTGATATTATGAGTTATTAACACTTAAAAGACACTTTCTGTGTTTTAATTACAGCAGAGGACACTTATTACAACCTAGACACTTTCTTGGAGCGAAAATACAGGGGAACCCCCATAAAAGTAAAAAAAAACGGGGGTATAGGAGTAATTGCGATGAGGGTGCTAGTTAGGTTGTTTTACGGTTTCGAAATCCGAAACAAACCTGGTTAGCAGCTGTGGACCCGAAGCAAGTATTAAATCAAGTTTAATTTTTTTTCCTTCCCCACTAAAGCGACTTCGATAACCGTGGGGGTAAAGTGAAAAAACGAAAGTGAGGGTGAAA
>MU107710.1:1406-17626 GCA_012274485.2 Sinapis alba | reverse complement strand
TTTGGCCTGTTTGGACATATGGCAAGTTCTTCAAGCTTCTAATCGAACCAGGATGAATCACTATGTAAGAAGCCTGATTTGGAACTATTAATCAGTGAAGAGTCTTTCATGAAGTTGAATAAATCTCATTGGAGTTATGTTGAAGAAGTTATTCTACTTTCTAATCATGATATCCATGTTTTGCCTGTTTGGACATATGCCAAGTTCTTCAAGCTTCCAATCAAACCAGGATGAATCACTATGTAAGAAGCTGGATTTGGAACCATTATTTAGTGTAGAGTCTTTCATGAAGTTTAATAAATCTCATAGGAGTTATGTTGAAGAAGTTATTCGACTTTCTAATCAGGATATCCATGTTTAGCATGTTTGGACATATGGCAAGTTCTTCAAGCTTCTAATCGAACCAAGATGAATCACTATGTAAGAAGCTTGATTTGGAACTATTTAACAGTGGAGAGTCATTCATGAAGTTGAATAAATCTCATTGAATTTATGTTGAAGAAGTTATTCCACTTTCTAATCATGATATCCATGTTTAGCTTGTTTGGACATATGGCAAGTTCTTCAAGCTTCTAATAAAACCAGGATGAATAACTATGTAAGAAGCTTGATTTGGAACCATTATTCAGAGGATATTCTTTCATGAAGTGTAATAAATCTCATAGGAGTTATGTTGAAGAAGTTATTCCACTTTCTAATCAGGATATCCATGTTTAGCCTGTTTGGACATATGGCAAGTTCTTAAAGCTTCTAATCAAACAAGGATGAATCACTATGTAAGAAGCTTGATTTGGAACCATTATTAAGTAGAGAGTCTTTCATGAAGTTGACTAAATCTCATAGGAGTTATGTTGAAGAATTTATTCCACTTTCTAATCAGGATATCCATGTTTAGCATGTTTGGACATATGGCAAGTTCTTCAAGCTTCTAATCAAACCAGGATGAATCACTATGTAAGAAACTTGATATGGAACCATTATTCAGTGTAGAGTCTTTCATGAAGTTGAATAAATCTCACAGGAGTTATGTTGAAGGAGTTATTCCACTTTCTAATCATGATATCCAGGTTTAGCCTGTTTGGACATATGACAAGTTTTTCAAGCTTCTAATCAAACCAGGATGAATCACTATGTAAGAAGCTTGATTTGGAACCATTATTCAGTGGAGAGTCTTTCATGAAGTGTAATAACTCTCATAGGAGTTTATGTTGAAGAAGTTATTCCACTTTCTATTAAGGATATCCATGTTTAGCATGTTTGGACATATGACAAGTTCTTGAAGCTTCTAATCAAACCAGAATGAATCACTATGTAAGAAGCTTCATTTCGAACCATTAATCAGTGGAGAGTCTTTCATGAAGTTGAGTAAATCTCATAGGAGTTATGTTGAAGAAGTTATTCCACTTTCTAATCAGGATATCCATGTTTAGCCTGTTTGGACATATGACAAGTTCTTCAAGCTTCTAATCAAACCAGGATGAATCACTATGTAAGAAGCTTGATTTGGAACCATTATTCAGTGGAGAGTCTTTCATGAATTTGAATAAATCTCATAGGAGTTACGTTGAAGAAGTTATTCCACTTTCTAATCATGATATCCATGTTTAGCATGTTTGGCCATATGGCAAGTTCTTCAAGCTTCTAATCAAACCAGGATTAATCACTATGTAAGAAGCTTGATTTGGAACCATTATTCAGTCTAGAGTCTTTCGTGAAGTTGAATAAATCTCACATAGGAGTTATGTTGAGGAAGTTATTCCACTTTCAAATAAGGATATCCATGTTTAGCCTGTTTGGACATATGTCAAGTTCTTCAAGCTTCTAATCGAACCAGGAAGAATCACTAAGTAAGAAGCTTGATTTGGAACTATTTATCAGTTGAGAGTCTTTCATGAAGTTGAATAAATCTCATAGGAGTTATGTTGAAGAAGTTATTCCACTTTCTAATCATGATATCCATGTTTAGCCTGTTTGGACATATGGCAAGTTCTTCAAGCTTCTAATCAAACCAGGATGAATCACTATGTAAGAAGCTTGATTTGGAACCATTATTCAGGGGAGAGTCTTTCATGAAGTGTAATAAATCTCATAGGATTTATGTTGAAGAAGTTATTCCACTTTCTAATCATTATATCCATGTTTAGCATGTTCGGACATATGGCAAGTTCTTCAAGCTTCTAATCAAACCAGGATGAATCACTATGTAAGAATATTGATTTGGAACCATTATTCAGTGGAGAGTCTTTCATGAACTTGAATAAATCTCATAGGAGTTATGTTGAAGAAGTTATTCTACTTTCTAATCATGATATCCATGTTTAGCCTGTTTGGACATATGACAAGTTCTTCAAGCTTCTAACCAAACCATGATGAATCACTATGTAAGAAGCTTGATTTGGAACCATTATTTAGTAGAGAGTCTTTCAAGAAGTTGAATAAATCTCATAGGAGTTATGTTGAAGAAGTTATTCCACTTTCTAATCAGGATATCCATATTTAGCCTGTTTGGACATATGGCAAGTTCTTCAAGCTTCTAATCAAACCAGGATGAATCACTATGTTAGAAGCTTGATTTGGAACCATTATTCAGTGGAGAGTCTTTCATGAACTTGAATAGATCTCATAGGTGATACAGGCTGGGAAGCTGGGCAAGGAGATGGATGGGCGATGGGATGATCTTATCGGGGAAGATGAAGATCAAATGGGAAAATGGTGGGGATGGCCGACTTGCTGGCTTGTTCAATCCAATCTAACCTGTTGACAAAGGAAAACAATGATATTATGGATGATAAGAATAACAGGAACTAAAATATAGAGGAATAGAATGGATGGTAGAAAGATGATTGATGATCGATGATCGATATGAAGATGGGGATGGATAGATGATGATTGATTCTCTCAATCCTTGGGTTTGATTGACTCTCTCAATCTATGATCTTCAAGGTTCCTGAATCACACAAAGAACCAATCGACCACGAATCAATAGGACAACAAGAATCTCTCTTGAATTCCTAAAGACAATCGATTTTATTCAAAGACAAACTTTGATAAAAACTAAACAAACTTTTTATAAATTCTTAAAATCGAGGGTGACTACAAATGAAGGACTAAGAGGGCTTATATAAGGCTCAGAAAGATCTAGAAAAAACGTTCCTAAAATAAAACGAAAGGAAACAAATCTCCAAAGACATAAAAATCGGAAACTAGCCGTTGGAGTGATTGTGGGGATTTGGCTTGCAAAAGGGGGAGCTTGAGTTATCTTGAACCTGGACGGTTTCAAGGGATAGCTGAACTTCTTGGGAATCTTCTTGGCTGCTTGGAATGTGCTGATCACGTCCATAAACTCAAGGGAATATAGCTGTTGGAGTTTAAGTGCTAGAGACTCCAAATTAGGCAAGTGTGGGCAAGAATAGATCCTCCTGATCCTATGCTTGCTGGCCCTATGCTTGCTGGCCCATGGTAGGATGAATGCAGCACGTACATAATGGTTAGATTAATCTTCTGGATGTCTTGGTTTAGGCCAATTGTCTTCTGGTCGGATTTGGTTGGCTTGGAGAAGATCAAACCGAAAGATTGTCAAATCTTTCCATAATCGGCTCCGGTTCGGTGGGATGTATTCTTCAAGGATCCGCATGATCCAGTATGGTCTTGTGCTTCTTATGACATTGTGGAGTGCTTCTAAATGTTGAACCAAGTCGCCTGGTTCCCACTCTTGATTTTGGGTTGATGCCAAAATCGGATCTCCCATATATGGCAAGTAGGCTGGTTTGGCATGGTTTGGGAATTTGATCATATCTTCAATTATACTTGGTCTATTCTCCTCATTCCGGGCTTGTTGGAAAGCTAAGAAACCCATCTTGACTTCCATGATTTGGTTTGGGTCGGATTGCTTCTTTGGACATATGGCAAGTTCTTCAAGCTTCTAATCAAACCAGGATGAATCACTATGTAAGAAGCTTGATTTGGAACCATTATTCAGAGGATATTCTTTCATGAAGTGTAATAAATCTCATAGGAGTTATGTTGAAGAAGTTATTCCACTTTCTAATCAGGATATCCATGTTTAGCCTGTTTGGACATATGGCAAGTTCTTCAAGCTTCTAATCAAACAAGGATGAATCACTATGTAAGAAGCTTGATTTGGAACCATTATTCAGTAGAGAGTCTTTCATGAAGTTGACTAAATCTCATAGGAGTTATGTTGAAGAAGTTATTCCACTTTCTAATCTGGATATCCATGTTTATCTTGTTTTGACATATGGCAAATTCTTTAAGCTTCTAATCAAACCAGGATGAATCACTATGTAACAAGCTTTATTTGGAATTATTAATCAGTGGAGAGTCTTTCATGAAGTTGAATAAATCTCATAGGAGTTTTGTTGAAGAAGTTATTCCATTTTCTAATCATGATATTCATTTTTAGCCTGTTTGGACATATGGCAAGTTTGTTTAAGCTTCTAATCAAAGCAGGATGAATCACTATGTAAGAAGCTTGATTTGGAACCATTATACAGTGGAGAGTCTTTAATGAAGTTGAATAAATCTCATAGGAGTTATGTTGAAGAAGTTATTCGACTTTCTAATCATGATATCCATGTTTAGCCTGTTTGGACATATGACAAGTTCTTCAAGCTTCTACTCGAACCAGGATGAATCACTATGTAAGAAGCTTGATTTGGAACAATTATTCAGTAGAGAGTCTTTCATGAAGTTGAATAAATCTCATAGGAGTTATGTTGAAGAAGTTATTTTACTTTCTAATCATGATATCCATGTTTAGCATGTTTGGACACATGTCAAGTTCTTCAAGCTTCTAATCAAACCAGGATGAATCACTATGTAAGAAACTTGATATGGAACCATTATTCAGTGTAGAGTCTTTCATGAAGTTGAATAAATCTCATAGGAGTTATGTTGAATAAGTTATTCCAGTTTCTAATCATGATATCCAGGTTTAGCCTGTTTGGACATATGACAAGTTCTTCAAGCTTCTAATCAAACCAGGAGGAATCACTATGTAAGAAGCTTGATTTGGAACCATTATTCATTGGAGAGTCTTTCATGAAGTGTAATAACTCTCATAGGAGTTTATGTTGAAGAAGTTATTCCACTTTCTATTAAGGATATCCATGTTTAGCATGTTTGGACATATGGCAAGTTTTTGAAGCTTCTAATCAAACCAGAATGAATCACTATGTAAGAATATTGATTTGGAACCATTATTCAGTGGAGAGTCTTTCATGAACTTGAATAAATCTCATAGGAGTTATGTTGAAGAAGTTATTCCACTTTCTAATCATGATATCCATGTTTAGCCTGTTTGGACATATGACAAGTTCTTCAAGCATCTAATTAAACCATGATGAATCACTATGTAAGAAGCTTGATTTGGAACCATTATTTAGTAGAGAGTCTTTCATGAAGTTGAATAAATCTCATAGGAGTTATGTTGAAGAAGTTATTCCACTTTCTAATCAGGATATCCATATTTAGCATGTTTCGACATATGGCAAGTTCTTCAAGCTTCTAATCAAACCAGGATGAATCACTATGTTAGAAGCTTGATTTGGAACCATTATTCAGTGGAGAGTCTTTCATGAACTTGAATAGATCTCATAGGTGATACAGGCTGGGAAGCTGGGCAAGGAGATGGATGGGCGATAGGATGATCTTATCGGGGAAGATGAAGATCAAATGGGAAAATGGTGGGGATGGCCGACTTGCTGGCTTGTTCAATCCAATCTAACCTGTTGACAAAGGAAAACATTGAGATTATGATTGATAAGAATAACAGGAACTAAAAGATAGAGGAATAGAATGGATGGTAGAAAGATGATTGATGATCGATGATCGATATGAAGATGGGGATGGATAGATGATGATTGATTCTCTCAATCCTTGGGTTTGATTGACTCTCTCAATCTATGATCTTCAAGGTTCCTGAATCACACAAAGAACCAATCGACCACGAATCAATAGGACAAAAAGAATCTCTCTTGAATTCCTAAAGACAATCGATTTTATTCAAAGACAAACTTTGATAAAAACTAAACAAACTTTTTATAAATTCTTAAGATCGAGGGTGACTAAAAATGAAGGACTAAGAGGGCTTATATAAGGCTCAGAAAGATCTAGACAAAACGTTCCTAAAATAAAAAGAAAGGAAACAAATCTCCAAAGACACAAAAATCGGAAACTAGCCGTTGGAGTGATTGTGGGGATTTGGCTTGCAAAAGGGGGAGCTTGTGTTATCTTGAACCTGGACGGTTTCAAGGGATAGCTGAGCTTCTTGGGAATCTTCTTGGCTGCTTGGAATGTGCTGATCACGTCCATAAACTCAAGGGAATATAGCTGTTGGAGTTTAAATGCTATAGACTCCAAATTAGGCAAGTGTGGGCAAGAATAGATCCTCCTGATCCTACGCTTGCTGGCCCTATGCTTGCTGGCCCATGGTAGGATGAATGCAGCACGTACATAAAGGTTAGATTGATCTTCTGGATGTCTTGGTTTAGGCCAATTGTCTTATGGTCGGATTTGGTTGGCTTGGAGAAGATCAAACCGAAAGATTGTCAAATCTTTCCATAATCGGCTCCGGTTTGGTTGGATGAATTCTTCAAGGATCCGCATGATCCAGTATGGTCTTGTGCTTCTTATTATATTGTGGAGTTCTTCTAAATGTTGAACCAAGTCGCCTGGTTCCCACTCTTGATTTTGGTTTGATGCCAAAATCGGATCTCCCATATATGGCAGGCTGGTTTGGCATGGTTTGGGAATTCGATCATATCTTCAATTATACTTGGTCTATTCTCCTCATTCCGGGCTTGTTGGAAAGCTAAGAAACCCATCTTGACTTCCATGATTTGTTTTGGGTCGGATTGCTTCTTCATTGGGCTTGGAACAGCTTCTAAACTAGGACCCTCGCAGATGGACGGGCTGGCAAACCTCCAGTTTTTAAAATTCATATCTTTCTGCTCCGGATAGATTTTGGACTGATTCCAATTGTACTGGGATTATATTTGAGTGTAGAAGCCTTGAAAATTGGTTTCGTGAGTAAAACCCTCCTGGTTTGTAAGATATGGTATTTTTAGTGACCATATATCCTGATGAGCGTTTGGGCGGGTTCGATGGGCTGTTGGGTCGACCTCCGGGTCAGCTACTGGTTTGATGGCCGCATCATACCCTCTCCCTTGAAAAAGTTTCAACCTCGAAACTGGATTATCTGCACCAATATAGAGCAAGTTAGGCTTCATCGTCTTTTGAGATTCTAGGGCCTTACCTTGGTATTTGATTGGTTTGATCTTTGATGGCACATCTGGTGGCTCTCCTTGGAGTAGGAACGACAGGAGTACTCCTCTGTTTTGGTCTGGGCTTCTGGTGGGTGGTGCATGGCCTTGTGGGTCGTATGGAATCAAGAAGTTGCTGGTGGTAACTTCTTGTTTTACTTTGGCACCTAAACATCTTTTTATCTCCTTGTGTTGATCTTCCATGTGATCACTTGCTTCTGTCCCTGAAATAAATTAACACTTTTGCAAGGAAACAAGTGAATTATATCTGGGTTTGAAAGAATGTAGATAGAAAAATTTTAATTCCAATTTACCCAAACGTTTTCAGCTAGTTGAAGAATGATTTGCTCTTTGGCAGCATGTGTTCTCTTGTTGATTCTCCCTTCTTCTTCAACGTTTTGGAGACAAGTCAGGAGCTGTCCCTGGTTATCCTTGACCCTTACACCTCTTCTTGGTCGTCCATCATCTTGCCTTATCCCTGGATCAAAACCTTTTGACAAAGACAAGTGCTTAAATCCAGAATTTGAAAGATCTAATGGAGTAAGACTATCACTTTTTACTGGTTCTGTTTTCAAGTCAAGTGATGTACTTCCTAATAACTCTCTAGATGGACAAGTCACAGCAAAATGTCCTCTCTTATGACATCTATAACATGTATGAATTTTAAAATTTTTAGGATTATAGAACTTACCTTGAATTGGTGATGAAGCTGGTGGCTTTTAAAAGCTTGGTGTCAAGGCTTCAACTTCAGTTTTGAGTCCATCTTTTCTCAAGACAAATTCGGCCTCTTTCTCTCTAGGTTGAAAAGTTCCCTTTGAGTATGGAAATATTTCTGGTACCTTCATAGACTGGAGTGAACTTGGCTGTGAACTCTTTAGCTTATTGACAGTTTTCTTCACTACAACCGGTTCTGTCTTTTGTGGGTAGTGATGCTGATTAGCGGGCTTGCTACCAGATTTAGAGCTTGTGGTTGAGGTGTGAGACCAGTCTGCTTGTGTAAATATCAGAGGCAACTCATGGAATGGGCCTTTCTTCACAAATTCCTCAAGCATCTCGAATTTGAAACTCTTCCAAGTATGGGCTGGGTCACCACAATACCAAATATCATACTCCTCACTTGCCCACCATGCATAATAAGCTGGTCCAGTGAGTGACTTACTAGCATAAGACAGCTTCTTATCCCCTTGGATGTGGTGCTTCTGGAATAAGGTCTCCATTTTGTCCTCCCACTCTAGATAGGCTTCATTTCTTTTGCCATAACCAGTAAAGTATATGGAGTGGAGTTCATGTTCCATATCATTTCTTCCAGCCTCACTTATGGCTTCCTCCTCTTCAGGCACGCCTAGATCATCTCCCTGGATCTCAGTATCATGTCTAGATGGCCTGGTTTCATCATAACTGATTTGAGAATCAGTTTCTTCATACCATGAACCCAAGACATCTTCTTGTTCAGCCTCTTGGTCCAAGGTCTCTTCTTCATCTTCATCAGTTTCTCCTAAACTGATATGAGAGTTGGTGTCTTCACACCATTGCTTGTTTTCTTGGCCAGTGTCAGGATGGGTTTGATACTCCCATGGGTCCGCTTTGGCGTCCAGTTGGAGCTAAGCTTCTTCATAAGGTTCATGCTCAGGTTCATGCTCCCAATCTTCTGAATTTTCAAGACCGCTTTTGGCTTCAGTCTCTTCCTGCCATAAATCAAATTCATAGCCTTCTCTTGGTTCAGCTTGGTGTCTGGACCAGTCAATAGGGATGTTGTCATCTTGGTAAGGGTCTGGTGGTTCTGGTTCAGGATCTTCTTCATAAGGATCCTCTTCAAAATCAGTGTTGGAATACTCATCTGACCATTGATCATGATCTTCTTCATCAGGCATTGACTGATCCTCTTGCCATCAATCTTCTTCCTCCATGTTTTCCTGAGAGGAACACACAAAACAAGTAGTCAATAGATTTTATTGGCACTGGTCGAATTCTAGGCAACACAAAATGCAAGCAAATATGAAAATGCTATGGACTAACTTTTCTAAGACTATGATGCAAAATATTTTTTTTTTGTTTTTTTTTGAATGCAACAATGTTATGCACAAAATAAATAGAAATAATATGTAATATGCAAACAAGAATTTATCAAAGAATGTCAAGTAATAAAATGCAATGACAATGTTTTTTTTTTTTTTTGAATTTTGTAAGAAATGCAAATAACCGAAAATAACTATATAAAACTAATGCAAACAAGACTAGATGATTTTTTTTTTTGATGCAATGGACTAATAAAACAAACTAATATATGCAGTATGAAGAGATGATAATCAAATTCGAAAATGACTTTGATATGATATTTTTTTGTTTTGATTTTATCTTAAGTATGCAACTAGGAATGAATAAATTAAAAATGACAGATTTTATGGTATGCAAATAAATCAAATATGGAAAGGGGAGCTGTGGGAATGAATGCAAGCAACTAGATTATTTTTTCACAAGGATTTCGTGGATCAAAACCACTTAACTCCTTCTCTTTCTTTTTCTTTTCTTTAGAACACAGAAAATGCAGAACTGCAAACTAGAATCAAATGACCATTTTTATGGGTTTTCAAGTTTTATAAATGCAAACTAAGCAAAATAAAAACTAAAGATGGTAGATAGGATTGATAGAACCTGGGTCAGGAGCTTTTAAAGCTCTGATACCAAATGATACAGGCTGGGAAGCTGGGCAAGGAGATGGATGGGCGATGGGATGATCTTATCGGGGAAGATGAAGATCAAATGGGAAAATGGTGGGGATGGCCGACTTGCTGGCTTGTTCAATCCAATCTAACCTGTTGAAAAAGGAAAACAATGAGATTATGAATGATAAGAATAACAGGAACTAAAAGATAGAGGAATAGAATGGATGGTGGAAAGATGATTGATGATCGTTATGAAGATGGGGATGGATAGATGATGATTGACTCTCTCAATCCTTGGGTTTGATTGACTCTCTCAATCTATGATCTTCAAGGTTCCTGAATCACACAAAGAACCAATGGACCACGAATCAATAGGACAACAAGAATCTCTCTTGAATTCCTAAAGACAATCGATTTTATTCAAAGACAAACTTTGATAAAAACTAAACAAACTTTTTATCAATTCTTAAGATCGAGGGTAACTACAAATGAAGGACTAAGAGAGCTTATATATGGCTCAGAAAGATCTAGACAAAACGTTCATAAAATAAAAAGAAAGGAAACAAATCTCCAAAGACACAAAAATCGGAAACTAGCCGTTGGAGTGATTGTGGAGATTTGGCTTGCAAAAGGGGGAGCTTGAGTTATCTTGAACCTGGACGGTTTCAAGGGATAGCTGAGCCTCTTGGAAATCTTCTTGGCTGCTTGGAATGTGCTGATCACGTCCATAAACTCAAGGGAATATAGCTGTTGGAGTTTAAATGCTAGAGACTCCAAATTAGGCAAGTGTGGGCAAGAATAGATCCTCCTGATCCTATGCTTGCTGGCCCATGGTAGGATGAATGCAGCACGTCCATAATGGTTAGATTTATCTTCTGGATGTCTTGGTTTAGGCCAATTGTCTTCTGGTCGGATTTGGTTGGCTTGGAGAAGATCAAACCGAAAGATTGTCAAATCTTTCCATAATCGGTTCCGGTTTGGTTGGATGAATTCTTCAAGGATCCGCATGATCCAGTGCGGTCTTGTGCTTCTTATGACATTGTGGAGTGCTTCTAAATGTTGAACCAAGTCGCCTGGTTCCCACTCTTGATTTTGGTTTGATGCCAAAATCGGATCTCCTATATATGGCAAGTAGGCTGGTTTGGCATGGTTTGGGAATTTGATCATATCTTTAATTATACTTGGTCTATTCTCCTCATTCCGGGCTTGTCGGAAAGCTACGAAACCCATCTTGAATTCCATGATTTGTTTTGGGTCGGATTTCTTCTTCATTGGGCTTGGAACATCTTCTAAACTAGGACCCTCGTAGATAGACGGGCTGGCAAACCTCCAGTTTGTAAAATTCATATCTTTCTGCTCCGGATAGATTTTGGCCTGATTCCAATTGTACTGGGATTCTATTTGAGTGTAGAATCCTTTAAAATTGGTTTCGTTAGTAAAACCCTCCTGGTTTGTAAGATATGGTATTTTTAGTGATCATATATCCTCATGAGCGTCTGGGCGGGTTGGATGGGCTGTTGGGTCGACCTCCGGGTCAGCTACTGGTTTGATGGCCCCATAAATAGGAGTTATGTTGAAGAAGTTATTCCACTTTCTAAACATTATATCCATGTTTAGCCTTTTTGGACATATGACAAGTTCTTCAAGCTTCTAATCAAACAAGGATGAATCACTATGTAAGAAGTTTGATTTGGAACCATTATTCAGTAGAGAGTCTTTCATGAAGTTGAATAAATCTCATAGGAGTTATGTTGAAGAAACAATTTAACTTTCTAATCATGATATCCATGTTTAGCTTGTTTGGACATATGACAAATTCTTCAAGCTTCTAATCAAACAACGATGAATCACTATGTAAGAAGCAGGATTTGGAACTATTAATAGGTTAAGAGTCTTTCATAGAGTTGAATAAATCTCATAGGAGTTATGTTGAAAAAGTTATTCCACTTTCTAATCAGGATATCCATGTTTATTTTGTTTGGACATATGGCAAATTCTTTAAACTTATAATCAAACCAGGATGAATTACTATGTAAGATGCTTGATTTGGAACTATTAATCAGTGGAGAGTCTTTCATGAAGTTGAATAAATCTCATAGGAGTTATGTTGAAGAAGTTATTCTACTTTTTAATCATGATATCCATGTTTAGCCTGTTTGGACATATGGCAAGTTCTTCAAGTTTCTAATTAAACCAGGCTGAATCACTATGTAAGAAGCTTGATTTGGAACCATTATTCAGTGGAGAGTCTTTCATTAAGTTGAATAAATCTCATATGAGTTATGTTGAAGAAGTTATTCCACTTTCTAATCAGTATATCCATGTTTAGCCTGTTTGGATATATGGCAAGTTCTTCAAGCTTCTAATCGAACCAGGATGAATCACTATGTAAGAAGCTTGATTTGGAACTATTTATCAGTGGAGAGTCTTTCATGAAGTTGAATAAATCTCATAGGAGTTATGTTGAAGAAGTTATTCCACTTTCTAATCAGGATATCCATGTTTAGCATGTTTGGACATATGGCAAGTTTTTCAAGCTTCTAATCAAACCAGGATTAATCACTATGTTAGAAGCTTGATTTGGAACCATTATTCAGTGGAGAGTCTTTCATGAACTTGAATAGATCTCATAGGAGTTATGTTGAAGAAGTTATTTCACTTTCTAATAATGATATCCATGTTTAGTATGTTTGGACATATGACAAGTTCTTCAAGCTTCTAATCAAACCATGAAGAATCACTATGTATGAAGCTTGATTTGGAACTATTATTCAGTAGATAGTCTTTCATGAAGTTGAATAAATCTCATAGGAGTTATGTTGAAGAAGTTATTCCACTTTCTAATCATGATATCCATGTTTAGCCTGTTTGGACATATAGAAAGTTCTTCAAGCTTCTAATCGAACCAGGATGAATCACTATGTAAGAAGCTTGATTTGGAACTATTAGTCAGTGGAGAGTCTTTCATGAAGTTGAATAAATCTCATAGGAGTTATGTTGAAGAAGTTATTCCACTTTCTAATCATGATATCCATGTTTAGCCTGTTTGGACATATGACAAGTTCTTCAAGCTTCTAATCAAACCAGGATGAATCACTATGTAAGAAGCTTGATTTGGAACTATTAATCAGTGGAGAGTCTTTCATGAAGTTGAATAAATCTCATAGGAGTTATGTTGAAGAAGTTATTCCACTTTTTAATCATGATATCCATGTTTAGCCTGTTTGGACATATGGCAAGTTCTTCAAGCTTCTAACCAAACCAGTCTGAATCACTATGTAAGAAGCTTGATTTGGAACCATTATTCAGAGGAGAGTCTTTCATGAAGTTGAATAAATCTCATAAGAGTTATGTTGAAGAAGTTATTCCACTTTCTAATCATGATATTCATTTTTAGCCTGTTTGGACATATGGCAAGTTTGTTCAAGCTTCTAATCAAAGCAGGATGAATCACTATGTAAGAAGCTTGATTTGGAACCATTATACAGTGTAGAGTCTTTCATGAAGTTAAATAAATCTCATAGGAGTTATGTTGAAGAAGTTATTCCACTTTCTAATCATGATATCCATGTTTAGCCTGTTTGGACATATGGCTACTTCTTCAAGCTTCTAATCGAACCAGGATGAATCACTATGTAAGAAGCTTGATTTGGAACTATTAATCAGTGGAGAGTCTTTCATGAAGTTGAATAAATCTCATAGGAGTTATGTTGAAGAAGTTATTCCACTTTTTAATCATGATATCCATGTTTAGCATGTTTGGACATATGGCAAGTTCTTCAAGCTTCTAATCAAACAAGGATGAATCACTATGTAAGAAGCTTTATTTGCAACCGTTATTCAGTAGAGACTCTTTCATGAAGTTGAATAAATCTCATAGAAGTTATGTTGAAGAAGTTATTCCACTTTCTAATCATGATATTCATTTTTAGCCTGTTTGGACATATGGCAAGTTTGTTCAAGCTTCTAATTAAAGCAGGATGAATCACTATGTAAGAAGCTTGATTTGGAACCATTATACAGTGGAGAGTCTTTCATTAAGTTGAATAAATCTCATAGGAGTTATGTTGAAGAAGTTATTCCACTTTCTAATCATGATATTCATTTTTAGCCTGTTTGGACATATGGCAAGTTTGTTCAAGCTTCTAATTAAAGCAGGATGAATCACTATGTAAGAAGCTTGATTTGGAACCATTAATCAGTGGAGAGTCTTTCATGAAGTTGAATAAATCTCATAGGAGTTATGTTGAAGAAGTTATTTCACTTTCTAATCATGATATTCATTTTTAGCCGGTTTGGACATATGGCAAGTTAGTTCAAGCTTCTAATCAAAGCAAGATGAATCACTATGTAAGAAGCTTGATTTGGAACCATTATACAGTGGAGAGTCTTTCATGAAGTTGAATAAATCTCATAGGAGTTATGTTGAAGAAGTTATTCCACTTTCTAATCATGATATTCATTTTTAGCCTGTTTGGACATATGGCAAGTTTGTTCAAGCTTCTAATCAAAGCAGGATGAATCACTATGTAAGAAGCTTGATTTGGAACCATTATACAGTGTAGAGTCTTTCATGAAGTTAAATAAATCTCATAGGAGTTATGTTGAAGAAGTTATTCCACTTTCTAATCATGATATCCATGTTTAACCTGTTTGGACATATGGCTACTTCTTCAAGCTTCTAATCGAACCAGGATGAATCACTATGTAAGAAGCTTGATTTGGAACCATTAATCAGTGGAGAGTCTTTCATGAAGTTGAATAAATCTCATAGGAGTTATGTTGAAGAAGTTATTCCACTTTTTAATCATGATATACATGTTTAGCATGTTTGGACATATGGCAAGTTCTTCAAGCTTCTAATCAAACCAGGATGAATCACTATGTAAGAAGCTTGATTTGGAACCCTTAATCAGTGGAGAGTCTTTCATGAAGTTGAATAAATCTCATAGGAGTTATGTTGAAGAAGTTATTCCACTTTCTAATCATGATATTCATTTTTAGCCTGTTTGGACATATGGCAAGTTTGTTCAAGCTTCTAATTAAAGCAGGATGAATCACTATGTAAGAAGCTTCATTTGGAACCATTATACAGTGGAGAGTCTTTCATTAAGTTGAATAAATCTCATAGGAGTTATGTTGAAGAAGTTATTCCACTTTCTAATCATGATATCCATATTTAGCCTGTTTGGACATATGACAAGTTCTTCAAGCTTCTAATCGAAGCAGGATGAATCACTATGTAAGAAGCTTGATTTGGAACCATTAATCAGTGGAGAGTCTTTCATGAAGTTGAATAAATCTCATAGGAGTTATGTTGAAGAAGTTATTTCACTTTCTAATCATGATATTCATTTTTAGCCGGTTTGGACATATGGCAAGTTAGTTCAAGCTTCTAATCAAAGCAAGATGAATCACTATGTAAGAAGCTTGATTTGGAAACATTAATCAGTGGAGAGTCTTTCATGAAGTTGAATAAATCTCATAGGAGTTATGTTGAAGAAGTTATTCCACTTTCTAATCATGATATCCATGTTTAGCCTGTTTGGACATATGGCTACTTCTTCAATCTTCTAATCAAACCAGGATGAATCACTATGTAAGAAGCTTGATTTGGAACCATTATTCAGTGGAGAGTCTTTCATGAAGTTGAATAAATCTCATAGGAGTTATGTTGAAGAAGTTATTCCACTTTCTAATTAGGACACCCATATTTAGCCTGTTTGGACATATGGCAAGTTCTTCAAGCTTCTAATCAAACAAGGATGATCACTTTGTAAGAAGCTTGATTTGGAACCATTAATCAGTAAAGATTCTTTCATGAAGTTGAATAAATCTCATAGGAGTTATGTTGAAGAAGTTATTCCACTTTCTAATCAGGATATCCATGTTTAGCCTGTTTGGACATATGGCAAGTTCTTTAAGCTTCTAATCGAAGCAGGATGAATCACTATATAAGAAGCTTGATTTGGAACCATTAATCAATGGAGAGTCTTTCATGAAGTTGAATAAATCTCATAGGAGTTATGTTGAAGAAGTTATTCCACTTTTTAACCAAGATATCCATGTTTAGCATGTTTGGACATATGGCAAGTTCTTCAAGCTTCTAATTGAACCAGGATGAATCACTATGTAAGAAGCTTGATTTGGAACCATTAATCAGTGGAGAGTCTTTCATGAAGTTGAATAAATCTCATAGGAGTTATGTTGAAGAATTTATTCTACTTTCTATTCAGGATATCCATGTTTAGCATGTTTGGACATATGACAAGTT
>MU107709.1:0-42480 GCA_012274485.2 Sinapis alba | reverse complement strand
CCCTAAACCCTAGGTTTGGTTTCACTATTCCTAGGTTCGGATAACCCTAACCCTAAACCCTAACCCTAACCCTAACCCTAAACCCTAGGTTTGGTTTCACTATTCCTAGGTTTGGTTTCACTATTCCTAGGTTCGGATAACCCTAAACCCTAACCCTAACCCTAAACCCTAGGTTTGGTTTCACTATTCCTAGGTTCGGATAACCCTAACCCTAAACCCTAACCCTAACCCTAACCCTAAACCCTAGGTTTGGTTTCACTATTCCTAGGTTTGGTTTCACTATTCCTAGGTTCGGATAACCCTAAACCCTAAACCCTAGGTTTGGTTTTACTATTCCTAGGTTCGGATAACCCTAACCCTAAACCCGAACCCTAACCCTAAACCCTAGGTTTGGTTTCACTATTCCTAGGTTTGGTTTCACTATTCCTAGGTTCGGATAACCCTAACCCTAAACCCTAGGTTTGGTTTCACTATTCCTAGGTTCGGATAACCCTAACCCTAAACTCTAACCCTAACCCTAAACTCTAGGTTTAGTTTCACTATTCCTATACTTGGTCAATACTCTTTCTTTCTCCTCAAGCATTCATAAGAGCTCGTAAGCGTTCCCGCCACTGACTGCACAATTTTTTTATCCGTAGGTTTGTGGTCATAACTTTAGTGTTCGGTCAGTGAAAGAGAAAGATTATGAATTACGATCGGACACTAAAAGAACTAAGGGGACAGTCATTAACAGTAACGGTGCAGGGTGTTCCAGAATCTGAATCATGGTAGCTTTCAGCCTCTCCACCAAGATGACACAACAAAGCCTAACTGCTGCTTCACAACAGTTCTTGCCCCAACGCAATACCTGCAACCTCGACGACAACTGAACCATCGCTCAAAATGGTTATTCCGTAGTTGTATACAACTTTCTATGAATTGGATTCAACAGAGAGAGTATATGGGTTCCTGATTACTTGTGTACGCATATTAAAATAAAAAATGCACCTTTTTGCCAATAGATCAGCAGAGCTCATATGTTTTACGCGATTAGCACTAAGTTGGTGTGGGTTTCTGATACTAAACTTAATAAATGTGTTACAGGCATGGCTCTTAGATCAGTATGGAGTCTTTTATGATGGCAAACAACTTTACCCGGGCGCTAAGAATTTGAGTTACTGATGGGAACAGGAGAAGAGAGGAAGGATTTGGAAAGGAGCTTGTTCTTAGATACTAAAGAGTTACAATCCAGTTGAGACGTACCTACCTTATTAAAATGCTGCCCTTGTATGTATTTATATGCAAATAACTATTCTTGTGTGTTCTATTCTGTGAAGAAAACTCCATAACTGAGTGCTGAGGAGTCCCTCTTCTTCTAACACATCATAGTATCATACACGCAAGGAAGACTATGAAGGGGGAACTAATACCTGATAAGAGCAGGAAGTGATGCATGAAGTTTCTGACAAGCATTGGAACATCCAGTTCAGTAACTGTTCTCTTGGTAGCTCCTTCAGTAACATAGCATTACACTTTCAATAGAGAGACTCTACGGTAGGAACTTTCTACAAAAAGAATGGTGAAAAGCAGTAATATTATCGTCTCAGTGACACCTACACAAATTTCATAGCGTTATTCAGTTCTCTCCCTCATCTCTTAGCATTTGATATTCCTCGATATCCAACAAGTCTTCTTCCTCACTTTTTCTACCGGCTTGCTCTTTCCAATATGCTACTAACTTCTTCAATCGCACCATCTCTTTGGATGAAATATGTTTGCTGGGATCATTCACAATCGTTCTCACTCTCGATGCATATCTGACAAGAACCATTTCAAGAAACCATAATTGTCAATGGTATCTAAATTATATATGCGAACTGAAAACTGTAGATATATGGGAAGTCATGACTTACAGAAGAGAATTATATGTCTCGTCCAAATTTGATTCGGCTGGAGACACATTAACAAACATTAACGTCTTGGCATTGCCGCCCAATGAATCGCTCATCAACATTGTTAGCTTATGATTCCTGTAAGGAATATGCTGGTTGCCCGAAGATAAAGCACCAATAACATCACCTAATGCAGAAAGTGATTTGTTGATACTTTGAGCTTCTTTGAGTTGGCAACCAGCAGAGCCCGACTTTTTTACTCTCTCAGAACCAGCAAGATCCACAAAACTCAACTGCAAATTAACAAATAGAGGATCAGAATAAAAAGAATTTAATCATAGAAGTGAAAGAAAAAAAATTAAACAATGAGAAATATAATCAATGTCTCATAATATGGATCTATTTCATCCTTAGTGTTAAGCACTAAGGTTTATCACCGTGGGCCAAACCAATGATTTGAGTTCATACGGCTGAAGACTTTGAACTATTTTTCTTTAGTACAAGATTAATGTAAGTTATTTTTTTCAGATACGGTGGACCAATCATGAAATGTTAAAGAACTCATGTTTCCTTGACACCTGAATGTTGCCAAGATTTTGAGAAAAAAAATTGTGTCAATAATCGTGAAATTTGTCACCTTTCCCCTCGCAGCAGACTGGGTTTGAAGATCGATACTTTCGATAACAACCGAAAGTATTAGGTGAGATCTTGAGCTTTCTTCATTCATATTTGTGCCAGAAACATGCCGTCGTTCAGATCCTCTTTCAATAATCATTCGCAGCTCCTCCAGAGTTGATATAGGTATAGTTGTCACATTCTCGACAAAGACCATACCCTGAGAAAATATTTATGCATGATATCAAACTTATGTGTCCACATACCAGTTAAATATATATATCGCATTACCTTAGAATCTTTTTTAATATCTAGTTTCAATCGTCTTGCACCTTTTGGTAACAGAAGGTCTACAAGTGTGTCTTGATAAAGTTCCACCATATATGCCTGCATAATTTCTTGTCGTCATTTGATACCAAGGACATTGACACAACATACGTATTATGATAACAAACTACCTTTAGAGAAAATGAAAATCTGTTGCTATCTCGCTTTAATATTTTGAAAAGTTCCTTCGTAGCTCGAGGTGTGAGTCCAGGATTGTTCTCATGCCCATATATTGTGAAAGTTTTTCCAGAACCAGTTTGCCCATAGGCGAAGATGCAAACGTTATATCCATCTATAGCTGACTGTATCAAATACTATTAGAAGAAAAAAATGATATTAGTTCCGAAAACAAAATAGCAAGGGATGAAAGAGAAACGAACATAGTTACATATCACAACAATACCTTTGTGTCTTCAAAGACATCATCTTGGCTAGCACGCATGTCAAATACACGATCATATATGTGTTGCTTTCTTTTGTCGTCTTTCCACGGATGTTCGACTGTAAACTCATCCACACTTGTTAGCATCTGTTTTTCCATCTCTGAACTCTCTTTTTCATTTAGAGGTCTTATTCGACAGTATACTCTAATTTTCCCCTTCATATCTACAATCAAATACACCCAAAAAAAAATATAAACAAATTCCAAAAAATCAAGCAATGAATCTTATTGTAACTACTTAATAATCATCATCATGTTACCTTCTATGGTATTGTAGTATCTTTTCCGTAGAACTTGTTCTTGCTTGTAAAGTATTTCTAGCTCAGCAAGTTGGGTTCCTTGCATCTTCAAAATGGCAGCTGTTTGCTCATTCTTTCTGTCAATGTCCTACAAAACATGATACTGGAATTAGAACATCTCGCCTTTATTTCAATTTTTTTGCTAAATCATGAAAACGCATTTCCATCATTCAAATATAAATAATATTAAAACGATGAAGAGAGACTTCAAGAGTACAAATACCTCTTTCATTTCTCTTAACTCCTCAAGCTCTTTCAAATTATTCTGCAACAGCTTCATGTCAGAAGTCTTACTTTCAATCATAGTCTCAGCCTTATCCAAGTCTTGCGTAAGGACTTCAAGATTATTTTCAAGCTCAGAAACTCGAAGCTTTAACATCTTTTTTTCTTGTTCATATCTCTTTTGGTTTTCAACCTGAAATGTTGGAGAGTCAACAACACGCTAGTATTTCCTACATATCAATTTGAATCGACCATAAATCTAATACATCATATTCACCTCCTCTGTTTTCTTATTTTCAATATTGAAAACACTTTTCTCCAATATTTTGTTCCGACTCAACAACCTCTTTGAATTCTCAACTGCAATGTGCAATTCCTTATTCCGAACTTCTAACTCGGTTTGGATTTTGCATAATCTCTGTGACAGAAAATTCTTTGTTGAAAAAAAAAAACAGAATCGCTTACAAAGAACAACATAAAATACTCAATAATTATAGCACACCGACTATGAAGCACATTTTAACGCATGATATATATTCACCTGATTATTCATTTCAGTTAATTCGGATTTTGTCTCTTTACTTGATTTTGTGTTGCCCAACTTTGCCAACCTTGCTTCCATTCCTCGCAGCTCAGACATCAAGGTCTACAGTATATAAAATGAATAAATAAACAACTCCAACCAAGCAAAAGAAGGAAGAGAGATATGGTATAACTAACTTGAATAGTTGTTTCCTTCTCGTCACACAACGACTTAAGTTTATCACGGTCTAAAGTAACCTCCCACATTTTTTTCCGTTCAGGCTCTAAGTTACTACGCATAGCTTCTAACTCTTCACGCAGAGTAACTTCTTGCAGATGTTTCTCTCGCAGTTCATCCATCAACTATACAACAACATAAAAATGTGGTACTAGTTCATCAGCATCAACACTAAAGAAAACGAAAAAAAGGAGGCCAGACAATAACATTCTACATACAATAACATGAAAATAGTGCAGGAATGGGTGAAAAGTATTGCACTATCTCAGAACTGCCAGAGATAACGATCCATGATAAATTCAACTGTACTATGTTATTTCATGTGTTCCGGCAGAGTTAGCTTTCCCCTATAAATTCAATTTTACAAGACCAAGAAACATGAAATCAAAAAGAATATGTACCTTATCATTCTCTCTCTGGGACTCTTCAAATGTCTTGGACAAATCTTGCACACGTTTTTGATACACTTCAAGATTTTGCGGCTTAGAATTGCAGGATATATCTCCATTCACCAAGCTATTGGCAGCATATCGGGCTTTGGAGTAACGACGCAACATAACATCATTTATATGTGTTTGTAAAGCAACACAGATTTCTTCTCCCTACAAAGAATAAACTGGTGGTTCACATTTACAAGTTGCACAAATCATTTCTCGTAAAAAACTGCAATAATAATGATCCTAAAACAATGATGACTGAACCTGCTTTGTCTCAAACTGAAATATGTGAAGAACACCAGCAACTCTCATTTTGAAAAAGACAGCAGTGTTGCTGCTGCCAAATTGCATTATGTCACGTAATTCAGCTGAGTGCAGATACTCTTTAGGAACCGGTCGAAAAAAGTGAACCTAGAAGAAAGCAACAACAAAATACATTAGAATTTCAAAGAACGATAACATTTTTAAAGAGTATAGCGTCTACTTTGAAACTGACCCCACGTTTGTTGATACCCAAAATAATTCGTCCAGGTAAAAGGCCAATCGGATCATCTATCTTGCGTACGCTAAAAAACACAGAATTCCCATATGGCAGTGCTTTCAATATCCGTAGAAATTGTTGTCTTGCATCATCTTTGGTCACGTTCTCCTACATTCCCACGGACACATACGAAGGAACTTTTTAGCATGCGGATTGTATTTGGCAAAGGTATCTGATAAGGGTAAGATCCAACTGAATAAAATGCATGGGGTCATTCCTACCATTGAACTGTATCGAGCAAGGATATCCAATTCCCATTCACGCTTGGCTCGGGTTATTGCTATTTGTCTTGGCAAAAATCGCTCAAGAAGTGATGTCCAGTCACTGATACGTGACCCAATGAGAAAGAAAATGATATTATTATAAACGTAACTTTGGAAACAAATAAGCATCCTCAGGTTCAAGACAAGGAAAAATAAACCAGCGGCTTTACTAAGGAAGGAGTTTAGAATACAAACATGCATGACTCCGGACTATTGACAAACCCAATGCCAACAAGAATTTGTAAGGCACAAAGCTGGGCAGCATCATCCCTTCCAACAGGATAGTTTCCTAGCAAATAGTCATGTTGCAGCTGCATGCATGTGTGTCAGCAAGGAAATGCAAGTTTTCATGTGAAAATGAAAATAAATGTGTCATTAGTGAAGATACTGCTCACTTGTACATAGGACAGCTGCACAAACATCAGATCTGTTACAGCTTCATCAGACTCTCGGAATAATTTTTTTTTAAATACTAGTTTGCAGTGTAATATCTCTCCTTTATTTCTATCTTTTATAGCTTTGAATTCTGCGAGGAGATCTCCAATATACTTGTTATCATCCAATCCTATATATTCCTCTGCAAATGACAGATAGAGAAACGACCGATGATGTAGTAACAGTAGGACTCAGGCATTAAGAAAGTGATCAAGAAATAATATGAAAGCATACCATTCCCGGGATCAGATGATTTGGAACTTGAAACCACTTTACGACATTCAAACAAACTGAAGCTAGAAAAGGCTGATAGTTTAATTGTCCCAGCTAGCTCCTGATACGGATATGTCAATGCAGTGAGAAAAGTTTAAGCGAAAGCAAAGGGATACAAGAAGACGAAATGCTTGAACGAGCTACTTAGAACAAATGCAAATTACTAATTTTTACTCCTTTGAACAAGAATATCATGACCAGGTGACAGTGCAATGCAAGGAAACAAAATTATGATAGGAAAAAAGGAATTATTAGAGGATACCTCAACAGCATCAGACACTGTTGTAGCCATGTCATAGGATATTTCTTCAAAAGTTTCATCGAGAAAGAAGACAATGGTTGTAAGCTTTCTACCGGTCAAAAGAGCTTCAATTTCTTCACGGCCAGGGGTGGTATGCCTAGGACCAGCTTTGATAGAGCGCTTTAAAGCCTTCAAAGTATTAAGAGAAAGAACCTGGGCCTCTGGTTCAGTTGTTGCATCGTGTGCGACATTGTGAATATACTCAGAGAGATATCCACCGATATCTTTGGTAGGAGGCATTGAGGATGCACATAAGTACATGAGTTCCCACGCTCTTATCAAGTACTGCCTGAGATTATGCCAAAAGGTAAGGGAGACTTTTTTTTTTTTTCTTTAAAAAAGAAGAAGTAAGGAGAAAGCACCTGTCAGGATTATGTCTAGTCTGTTTGGAGATTTGGGCAAAAAGTTCGTCCCTGAGTTCAACACGCTTCAAGGTTTTTTTGAAAAGCTTCCCAACAAGGTCAATGCGTTCATCTAGAGAGGGTGGCGTTGAACGATCAGATGAATCAACGCCCATATACTTTAAGATGAGATTAAACAACTTGGTAGCACGGCTGACGAGATCACTGTTAATCTTGAGCAGGGATGTGGGGATGGGATCCTGAAAGGCATTTCTTGAGCACAAAATCTCAATATATTGTTGGTGGAAGAAAGGGAAAGAGGAAAAAAAGACCTTCTGGAAGCAAAGCATGTCCTCGAAAGTGAAGCGCTCTTTTTGGAGATGAGACCCCGAAGACTTTTTGGAATAGAAGAAGCCACGCTTGCCAGCAGACTGGATTTGCTTCTGCATAAGCCGCAGAAAAGCTTCAACCTGGAAGCGATCGATGAGGGGAATGGCGGCAGCTAGGTCGGCAGGAATTGACAACGCCACTTGAGGAGCTGGGGAGCTGAGAATTGTCAAAAAAAAAAAAAAAAATTAATAATGATTCAGAGACGAGGGAGCGGAGCAAACACTTACAGAGGAGGAAGAGTAGACGATTCGGCATCGAAGTCGGTCCCAGAGGGATTAGGAACATAAAAGCAAGAAGAAGAAACGTCTCCTACTTCGTTGCCATTGCCAGAGCTCAGTGAAGAATTACTTCCTCGTTGGCCCTCCATTTTTTCGTAGATCTGGAGCACAAATTGACCACAGAGAGAGAGGGAGAGAGAGAACAAGAGTCACGGGAGATACTTAATTGCCTTTTCTTCCCATTCAATACTATTCACGATTCAGCTGATGGTTTTCTTCTCAGATCACTCGCCGTCGTTGTCATTGTCTTGTTCGGGTTGAAACTAAATAAATGAATTGCTGAAGAAAAAAAAAAAAAAGAGAGACGTGCCTCCACGTCCATTATAGTTGTGCCTCCAACACCAAAAACAAAATCTTCTTAACATCTCTCTGATTTGGTGTATCTTTCATAACAATTATAAAAAAAAATTTCTTCTTTTCACTGTTTTGCATTTATGCATTATCAAATACTACATGTATGAATATATGCAACGACAATTCAACACAAGCGTAGTTTATTACGTTTATTTGCCTTTTCAGACCTAAACCTTAGTGCTCCATCACCTTCTCCATTTCACAGCTTTGCCATTGCTAAGGCAGGCAATTTTTTCCTTGGTGGAAGCTTTAGATCCTCTTCTTCCTCCACTCTCTTGAAGTACTGCTCTACCATCCTATCCTTCATCTCCTCCAGCCGCCATGGCTCCCACTGTAATTGAAGTAGTATATGACATAACCGTTTAAAAGAAAATGGACAGAGGCTTTTTTGTGTGTTAAACCTTTGGATTCTTATCTTTGTCAATCAATATGGCTCTGCACCCCTGCATAAGAAAGACAGGTTGTTGTACTTATGTCTCTACAACAAGGACATTTTCAAAAGTAAGAATATACAAATGGGAAAAGCTGACAGAACCTCCACAAAATCTTTGCTTATATCTCCCTTTAGCACATGACACACCATTCTATACTCACGGCTAAGGCACTGCCCCACCCCCTGCACTCGTCCTTCTCTTATCTGAAATTATATACGCACAGTCAGCTCTTTCCATCATTCTCTGTGAATAGATGTGATGCAACTAACCGATCTAAGAGAGATTTTAAGGCTTGCTGGTGAAGCCTTTTTCAATGCACTAATAGTGGCTGAGAGCCAATCATCGCCTCCATGAGTAGCCTCTCTCTCCTAAGCAGCACATACGATGGTAGAGAGCATCGTCAAAGGTGTATCAGTCAACTTAGCAGCGCAAGCCAAAATATCAACTATATCGATGAAAAACTCACAAGTGCAGCTATAATTTCTTCCACTGTTCTCCCCGAGAAACACCTATCAATAACATCCAACCTGCCAAAAAAAAAACGGAAAGATAAAAACAGTTTGCCTTTGGTCTCTTTGATCCGCATAAATCTTGCATTCAAGTTCTAATGAGAAATAGATTACCTACTAAAACTTGATAAATAACAGATCAGATGTTTAAGCACATGACACAGAATGCGTGAAACATTGGCATGACAAAAGATACTCAGCAAACTCCAGTAGTTAAAAATATGATCATATACACTTGCCTGTGGTAAGCACTCTGCTGTTTCAGGTGCGGATTCTGTGTGTATGCATCGAGAATTGTTGAGACAAAGGTGGGATCACTTGAATCAACTCTGCAAAGTTCTGCTTCCAGTGCAGTCAATCTCTGTACAAGGAGTAACCTGACTAAGTAACAATCCTTTGCAGAGTAAATATTACTTGACGCTAGTCGCTCACTATAAGAAACTTCAAGTGTAAAAAGTCACTCAAGAATGTAATAGGAACGATGAAAGAAAAATTTACAGTTCAAAAGTTTGGTAATGGACACTAAGTTCTAACAGCCAATAACGCTGGAGAAAATAAACATGATGAACAAGACTATTCCAAAGACATATGACTAGAGCGCAAGACAGGACAGACACCTCCAACATTCCTTGGCATGAAGATGATAAATAGAGACATAAATGTCAATATAAAGAACCCAACGGCATTCTCGTTAAGCATGTCAAGCTCCTACTACGCCGGGGATGGGAAATACCAAAAGGATTTAAGCAACGGAATTTCATACCGTTGAAGGCAGATAATGAGTTGCAAGACCACAAGCAAGCATTTCAGCGCCATCTAACCTAGCTCCTGTAAGGCCAACATACTCTCCTGAACAAGAAGATAAGAAGGGTGAATAGCCTGGAAAGTAACTTTAGTGGATTTGAAAGAAATGCACAAACAAACGTTACCAAAAAATCCAGGGAGCCTAGACAAGAAGTAGGAGGCGCCTACATCCGGAAAGAGCCCCAGAACAGTCTCGGGCATGGCAAAAAGCTACGGAATGATATGAGCATACTTAGTTCAGAGCAATCTACTAGTGAATTATGGAAATCAACATTAAGAAAAGAATACCGTGTTCTCAGTTGCAATACGAAATCGACCATGGACAGAGACACCAGCTCCACCTCCCATGACAATACCATTCAAAACTGAAACCTATGATTTCAAAAGTGTATGGAAAACGAACAGATGAGCTTGTACAATTTCACTCAAAGGAGGGGCAGTAGGGTGAGACCTGAGTTTTGCTATAGGTGGCCATAACATAGTTGAGCATGTATTCATCTGAGAAGAACTTGGCACCGAGTCTCCAATTGCCTAGCTCACGGAAATAGAAAAAGTGAAGCTGAAAGATGGGAAGGGAGGGTGAGATAATACATACATACCTTGTTCGATGTCACGAACAACAGCTGAAACATCACCACCAGCACAAAAGGCTCTTCCCTGACCCTGTGGCAAAGTTATTCCACTGCACTGTGTGTGTGTGTGTGTGTGTGTGCAAACGGAAGAGATAAAGGATAGTGCTTACCTTGAGGATAACAAGTTTCACACTAGGGTCCTCCTCGTATGCAAGGAACAGTTGCAGCAACCGAGAGATCTAGAGAAGATTGCGTCAAGACGAAACCAATTGAGCAATAGGGAGGAAGAAGGGGAATGATTCAATACCATTTGGAAGGACAGAGCATTCAGCTGCTTTGGTCTGTTCAGTGTCACGATTCTAGCACTCGATTTCTCTTCCACCAAAACCTGTGATAAAAAAAAATTGTTTCAGTGAGGGATGGACGAATTAATTGATCATCAATGAAGGATTCGTGTTAAAGAAGAAGAGGAAAAGAGACCTGAGAGTGAGATGCCATCTCGACTGTTGTTGTCTTATTCTTCTCTTTCTTTCTGACAACGAACGAGCAAGGGGAAATGGTACCTTAGTTTTGTCTTTCTTCGGATGAAAAGATATACCAAATTGAAGCTGAAACTCCTGAGATTTAGATCAATCACCTTGAATAAAGAGATAAAGATAGGGAGGATGAAAGCTTTTGGGTTAGGCTTTTAGGCCTTGATTTCATTTTATTAGGCCTTTTTATGTTTTCATTTAACTGAGCCTTCATGTATTGGGTATGAATATCATAAAAGCTTTTAAGGAAAAACAATGATTATCTGCACTTCATCTCTGGACTTGCCTCTCATCCCATTTCACCTCAAGCTTTAATTAGCTTAACTGAAGTACTAATGTAGCCTAGCCCTTTTTTAGATGTCTACTTCATACGTACATACATGGGTTCTTACAGGCCTATCTACTTAAATGAACTACATGTAGCCCAAGCCCAAGGTAAAATTGTGCCGCTCCGTAGACACGCCATTTCCTAGTCATGCTTCTTATCTCCAAGAACTAGTTCTACAAGACCTATTCTTACCTTTTCTAGTTAAATATGATGATTTGACTATCTTGTAGTTTAATACTTAATCTTATCCTGAGCTAAGTACGTAATTATCAGAGACATATATATACAAGCAAACGACGGTTTCTTTGTATTCTTCTTCTTATTTGATTTAAATACAATTAGCTTTTTTTAGCCTATATACTCGATCTGTATTTTAGATTGTTTTCCTCAAACTATATGTAACTCTTTCCATGTGTGTATGTGCTGTGTCGGGATCAGCTTAGCAGAGTGGCTTGCGAAAGTCTTTAAAATCACCGTTGACATTTAATGTTTGATTTATGTAATAAAGTATAAATAAATAAAAGTTTTTTTCATCAGAAAATAAAAATGTGAAAAGAGAATGATGTGTGCTGTGGACCTGGCATTGCAATCGCAGCCGTCGTTGCAGTTTGGGGCATCAAATTGGAAGAATGATGTTTCGTATATTTTATGTTGTTAGATATTTTTAACAAATATCAATATATATATATATATAAGTAAATGGACCATTTAGGGAAAATGTTAGTTTGTGACAGCTTGTTTTTTTCTGTTAAATTTTCAATTGGAGGACTTTTTGAGCTGGATAGATGATGAAGAAGGAGAATATGTTTTATATATATATATATGCGAGGAGCAACTAGACAATGACAAGTCTTGCTTTGATTCTGTCAACATTAACCTGAGAGGATCCCAAAAGCCTCTTTCATGTAATTCACATGTGATTTTGCACCAGCTGAACGCAAACATTTCCCAGAAGCCAACTTGTCTCATGTTGAAAAGTTGAACCCTTCTTCTTCATGTACCCCACTCATCTACGTAATTAATATATACCTATCGACTCTCTCCATCTCCACCATTCTTCACCGACAGCCAGAAATATAATCATCTGTATCTTACATTTGGCTGTTTTTCTTCTTTTCCAAGAAACCAAAACAAAATTTAGGGATGGGTTTCTTAGAGTTATTGGAAGTGGCTTCGATGCCAATAGTCCAAGTTCTCCTAATCAGCGTCCTTGGTGCTTTCTTGGCAACCGATTACTGCTCTCTTCTCTCCGCTGATACCCGAAGATCCGTAAATAAGGTACATCCTCCTCCCTCCCTGCTCTTTTTATGCATGCACTAATAATTAATGAAACATTTATATATATACATATATCATTAATTTGCAGCTCGTCTTCGTGGTCTTCACCCCCTGCATCATGTTTGCCAATCTTGCCCAAACTGTCACATTGCAGGACATTATTTCATGGTAGGCACCACCCTTCTTCATGAGAAATCTATTTTGTGGCTTATTCTTTTTTTTTATATTATTTCAAACAAATCAAGTTTATTTTCAGGTGGTTCATGCCTATAAATGTTGGAATCACCTTTCTAGTAGGAGGTATTCTTGGATGGTTGGTTGTCAAACTGCTCAACCCAAAACCTCAACTTCATGGTCTCATAATCGCGACATGTGCCTCAGGTAACATTAATTCCTCAAAATCTATATATAAAAGGAGATTAATATATATGAAATCTAAAACATGGATGAATGATATATATAAATATAGGCAATATGGGAAACCTTATGCTTATTCTGGTCCCTGCCATTTGTGATGAGGAAGGCAGTCCTTTTGGGAATCGAAGTGTCTGCAGATCCATTGGATTATCCTACGCATCTTTCTCTATGGCCGTAAAGTCAAACCAAACATATATATATCATCTTTTCTGCTCAGAGTTTTGTAATGATATATAATCATGACTTTTCTTTTTTGGGGGGGTCTCATGCAGCTCGGGGGTTTCTATATTTGGACATACAGTTACCAACTTGTTAGAAGCTCTGCTACACAGTTCAAAGCTCTTGAAGCCGCGGGCTTGGTCAAGTCTCCCAACAAGGACATCGACTCTGATCCCCGGACTCTTCTCCTGAAGCCGCAACAAAACCAAGACCTTGAAATCCAAGTGAAAGAAAAGGTGTCTACGCGGACATACATTAAGGACTTGCTCCATCAGATTCTTGAGGAACTCTTTGCGCCACCCACTATTGGTGCCGTAAGTATAGGAAAAATAAAAAAAGATGCATGGTTTCATTTCTCAAATATTCAATACTAAAAAAAAAAAAAAGGATGCATGATTTCATCTGTTTTCTGTTGCATTCAGATTCTTGGTTTCGTCTTCGGAGCAACCAATTGGCTGAGGAATCTTATAATAGGGGAGAATGCGCCGTTGCGAGTCATCCAAGATTCAGTAAAACTACTTGGGTATGAAGTTAGTTGCGAGCACGTTTTTTTTTAAAGATATGGAAACAAACATGCATGCAACACGACTAATAAATACTACAAAAAAATTTGAATTGGCAGGGACGGAACAATACCTTGCATCACACTCATACTGGGGGGAAACCTGATTCAGGGTCTGCGTTCCTCAGCGGTGAAAACGTCAGTGATTGTGGGAGTGATATGTGTGAGGTATATAATCCTTCCCGTGGTGGGTGTAGGGGTGGTTCAGTTAGCATGGAATTTAGGCTATCTTCCTCCGGACCCTCTCTTCCGATACGTTCTCATGCTTCAGTTCACACTGCCGCCTGCCATGAATATCAGTAATTTTCTCAACCCCTTTTTTTAATTGTTGACCAGCTGATATAATAATATATTAACAGAGGAATAATCAATCAATCGTTTTATGTTGTGGATTTGCAGGTACAATGGCACAGCTGTTCGACGTTGCTCAAGATGAGTGCTCGGTCATCTTTCTGTGGACCTATTTGGTTGCATCCTTAGCCCTCACCGTGTGGTCTACCATATTCCTCTCCATTCTCTCCTGAATCCGCAAATGGTTGTATAACTTGTATTAAGTACTATGTTTGATTTGTTTGAGTACCAGTGTATGCATGTTGCAAAATAAAACAGAGAAAGACCTATGTATATGAACAAGTCTTGTCTCTGTTTTTTTTTTTTTTTTTTCTTTTTTTTCTAGATATGATATGAGCCCATAGAGAGAGATCCCAAGTAGGAGAGGCGTGTTGAAGTTGGGCACATAAAGAAAGAAAGAAAGAAAGAAAGAAACGTGCGCGTTTGGATCTTCCAACGTTACTTTGCTGCTACTGGTTCGCACCTCTGTAATCATTTCAGAAACTTCTACGTTTCTTCTCACTTTTTCTTCCCCCGCTTTTACTATAGCGTTCTGATTTTTTTTTTTGTTTTTTACATTTAATAATATTTTTAAACAGATTATTCTAAATGAGCAAACAGCTAATAATAATGAGTCCATTGAAATAAATTGGATAAGCCATGTAAAAAAAGAATGATGCACTAAAATGACCAATGATGAAAAATTAGGTTTCGTCTTTGACCTAGAAAACCATTCTAATAAACCAGTCTCAAATGATCATTTAATAAGCCAACCAAAGAAAGGCCCCTGGAGATCATGCAATGCTAGCTATAGACTCAAATGTTGCAGTGTTCACTTTGTACTTGCCAACACCAGGGCAGTTCTAGACTGACAACAAAGAGAAGCCAGTCTACACATTAAATGAGGATAGACCCAGAAACAGTCAAACAGAAAAAAAGTATAGAAGCGACCAAACTTGTTTGACTTTCAGGGTCACCAGACTCACCACTTCAAAACCAACCCTTTCGCCTACTACACATTAAGTAGCTCAAAGTGTCCAAATCCAACCAGTGAATTTGCAAAGGCTCACAGTGGTAGTGAACCGAGACCTTGCAACAAAGCTATCAATGAATTGCTTCCAAAAAAAGAAAAGAGACTTCCGATATGTATCGGCTTCATTGTATATTGAGCCGTTATAATGGGCCCAGAGCTTCCCTCTTCCGGGATTATTTCCATTTTGATCCCATGAACTGAACTACTTTTCCATAAAACACATTTTATGTTAACTTGCATTATTTATTATCTTTAATCTGATTATTAGAATTTTCTCTTAATGGGATTCTAGTGGCCCAACTCAATTCACTGGCTTTTGCTTAACAAAACATTTGGACAAGGTGTTTTCTTGACTTCTAACATTAATTCATTACCAAATTAAAGGGGGTCATATGGTGTACGTAGGTCTACCTGTCTTGGCCCAAAAAGAATGTTTGTAGCTCTTGTCTCCAGTGTCCCGTGTCCACACACCCAACTAGGAAAACGAGAATATTGAGAAAAGAGATAAACCTGAAGCAGTGAACCTTCATTATTTTGCCGCACCTGGACTCGACTCGCTATGTTGTTGTGATATGGTACGCTTGCTGACACTTCTGGACCTGCCATTTCCATCACACTAATATTAAAAAAGAAAATCAATAAAAAAAATAAAACACACCACAAGTTCCAAGCCCAATGTGGATACATAGCTGGTCCTCATTGGTATTTTATCCTACGCCATAACATAAATTAAATCGTTAATGAAGAACTAAAAGCCTTAGGGGCTTTAACTAATGACAAGGCCCGTTAATAGATACAATAATGGGCCTCAGTGGGCCTGATGATTTTGAGAAAGAGAATAGAAAAAGGATTTTATCTGGAATAGTCTCGTATCTTGCTCGTTGAGTTCCAATGGCATCTATTCACTCCCTCGCCGCCGTCGCTACGGCCGACATTAAAGGACTAGCACGTACTTCGTATTGTTCCTCTACTCTCCACCCTCTTTCTTCTCTGCGATTTAAACCCCGGGAGCTCCCAAACCATCGCAGGGTCGTGTTCAAAGGTATCACCATCTCTTCTTGAGGGTAGTTCTTGATATGGATATGATTGGCGTTTGTTGACTCCTGATAGAGAGGTGTTTTTTTTTTTTTTTTTTTTTTTTTTAATTGGGTCAGCAATAAAGGCGCAGTCTAAAGAAGCAACTCCTGTGGGAGATATATTTACTAGTCTCAAGCATCTNCATCTTCTCCTGCCTGTGATTGATCGGAATCCTTATCTCTCTGAAGGCACCCGACAGGTTTGCTTTTCCAACACCACTTGTGTGTGTTTTTCTTGTGAAAATAAATGTCTGAAAAATCGGTGTGATAGGCTGCTGCGACAACAACTAGTTTGGCAAACAAATATGGAGCTGATATCACAGTTGTAGGTAAATATAGCCAACTTCTTTAAGCACGCGTGTTTCATTTTGAATTCCCTCACAGCCGTTTGATTCAGTCATAGACGAAGAAAAGAGAGAATCATCTTCGGAGCACGAGACCCAAGTATCCAACATCCGGTGGCATCTAGCAGAAGGTAGTTATGAATTTTAACTAGAAAAGAGAAAAAAAGAGAGTAATGAAATGAAATGAAGAAATTGGCTCAGGTGGTTTCGAGGAGTTCAAGCTGCTGGAGAGGCTTGGGGAAGGGAAAAAGGCGACGGCCGTAATAGGAGAGGTTGCGGATGAGCTTGGGACAGAGCTGGTAGTTATGAGCATGGAAGCCATCCACTCCAAGTTTATCGATGCCAATTTGCTTGCTGAGTTCATCCCCTGCCCCGTCCTCCTCTTGCCCTTATGATTCCATCCAAATTCTTATGTATCAGACATCTTCTGTTTTTGTTTATGATGATGCTTCTGTGTGTGGTTGTTTTCCGTAAGCCATAGTCCGTCATTAGTTTTTTTTTCTTTTCAACATGCTACATAAGTATAATATGCAGGCTTCTTGAACTCCTCTCAGTTCCAGTCTCAACGCCAATGCTGGCGTCTGCCACTTCATCCCATAACCATAATGTTAACGACCAAAGGAAACCTTTTAAAAGGAACAACTCCACATTATCATCCAGTAGCTGTAGTAACACTGCTCCCACCTTTGAACACAAGAGATCAGCACTCTCAAAGGTATCGCGACAACAGCTCCTACCCTCATGGGGATGGGCTTCACTACGGAAACAGGCGCAACTTCCAGAGTGGGAGCCATTCTCACCGCAGAGGGGGTTTTGGGATGATGACACCGCAGATGCTAATGGTGGCACCATTAGAATGGCTAAACAGTAAATTGTGGATGAGATTTGCAGGATGAAGCATTAAGGAGACAAGGAGATCGGGACAAGTATTACCAGAGAGGATTCATGGCAGAAGTGGAGGCGTACGTTCCATTTCTCTTGAATGTCAGTCATTACAAGAGGAGGGAAAAGAGTTCTTGGCCACCTCTTTCTTCTACTAGCTTGTTTGCTTACATAGCATGTGTATATTATTTATGTACATAAGCTAGCTCGTAGTCATTCTAGCTTTGTTTTTCATATAGATGATATCATTAATATGTGATATTTTGTCTGCTATATATGAGTTAATATTTATGAGTTAAATAAGACGTGTGTGTGGCAAACAAATCGATATGAACAATGTTTTGTGATAAGTTAGATCTTAGATTAGAGTTAACTGTGTTCTCTCTCCCATGAGTTGCAGAAGCTCATGTATCATGGCAAATCTGATACTAGCTAGATCCAGGACAATATTTTTTTTTTTTATGTTAGCTTGTTGACTCTAAATATCTCTTGTCCGAAAGTTCGTATAGTTTTAAAATATTGAATTCGAATCCCATGCCTGGTGGAGTGGAATCCATTGAACGTGGCTTTGACTTTTATTTTTGTCTTTTTTTACGTAATGACAGATAAAGAGAGGAAGAAGACTACGCCATCATCGTCCCATCCCTACCGAACGTCTCATCCAATACAATGACTCCTTCATGGAGTCGTTCGTTGCACAATTCCATCACCGTTTAACTTTGTTTCCCTATTCCAGATAGGTCTTCACTTTCGTTCCTCCTCCTTATGTCATTTTCTTTCTATCTCACTTGAATTCATTTGATTCAGCAACATGAGAAACTTGTGTATATTTGTTTGTTTCCTTCTTTTTTTGGTTAATTGGTCAATCAATTAAAAGTATTAGTTTTCTGCGTTACACGTTGAATGATATTCTCACTCATTTTCTTTCATCAATATTTTAAATTAGTGGGAACTGAACACGTTATGTAGGCTTTGGATCCACTTTACCATACCTGTACATGGTCTGTGAGGCTCATCTTTGTATTCTTTATTCTAGATTTCAATTTGCCAACAAATTTCTGGTGGTTAAATCATATACCATTTATATATTTTCTATTCAATATTGACCATGTGTAAGTTAAGTATAAATGGAAGAATAATTTTGTAGTTTGCTTTTAAAATAACAGATCTAGCTCTGCTTTGCGGGTTATTTATTACTCTCTGCTCTCTTCCTAAAGCTTCATCCTATTATTTTTTCCTGACAAGAAGGTAGAGAAGATGTTTCCATCAGTCTGCAGCTCAAAGCCAGAAGAAGTTGTTAATGTTGATGTGAGCCAAGCCAAGACTCTCCTCGAATCTGACCATCAATATCTTGATGTTAGGTAGGGCTCATCATCACTATAGATCTATCTATATATGTACGTACCCGCAATTCAAGATGTTAGCTACTACTTGCACATGCAGGACTGAGGAAGAGTTTCGGAGAGGCCATTGTTTTGTACCTAAGATCCTCAACGTTCCCTACATGCTCAACTCGCCTCAAGGTAATCAAATCCAATCAACTTTTCAGTCATTTGTCAATTAAGAAACTAAGATATACTTGATATATAAGACCCCTTATGATACTGTGATATGATAGGAAGAGTGAAGAATCAAGACTTCTTGGATCAAGTGTCTTCTCTTCTCAACCCAACTGATGATATCCTTGTGGTAATATCTCTGTTTTCGTCCTCACCACATGTACACACATCCCCACAAGATCTCTTGGTTTATTTTTTCTTTCTTTAGTTGTTTTTGGGCCATGAAAGCTCAAAAAACTTGATAAGATCGGAGAGTACTGAAATTCACATGGAAAGTAAAACATTTGATGTTAGTCATGTGCTCATTCGTTTGAAATCGAACTTGATACGCACAGGGTTGCCAGAGTGGAGCCAGATCCTTAAATGCAACAACTGAACTTCTTGCTGCTGTAAGTCATCCCCTAATTTGCTTTTATATTCAATAATAACACTCACTCACCCACTCCGATAAAGTGTATTAAGCAATGAATCAATCATACAACCATCTTTTAATGTAAAAAAAAAAAACAGGGTTTCAAGAAAGTGAGAAACGTAGGAGGTGGCTATATGGCTTGGGTGGATCACAACTTTCCCATCATCAAGGAGCAGCAGCAATCTGCAAACTAAGAGAATATGCATGCACCCTCTTTAAGTTTCCTTTTTAATATAATGCAAACTGTGATGTAATAATAGCTCTCACTCTGTATTTAGAATTTGCAGTGTGTTGTTGTTGTTGTTGTAGTATTATCAAATAAATAAATAAAAAGCTGGGTTTAAAAATAATACAGTCAACCCCTTGGGATGATCTCAAATTAAAACAAACCGAACCGAGCCATAATATTTGGGCTTTTGAGTAGATAAATTAAGGCCCAAGAAAGGCCATGTCTTTTTCTGTTATGTCGTCGTCCCGACCAGCCGAAGCGGCGCTCACTTTGTCTCGACTGACTCTGCGGGCGGTTTCTAATGTCGAAGAAGGTGCAGTTACCGGAGACTTTCGTTAGGTTTTTAGAGGCGAATGGCATTGATCCTTCAATCTATAATGAAGGAGATTCACTTCCACGCTATGTAAGGTAAGTAGAGAGACCTCATCTGGTTTGCTCCTTGTCATGAATCCGGATTTTTGTTTGTTTGTTTGGAATCAAAGAGGGTCCGCTGGTTGAAGGTTGAAACCTGGGTTCGAGGATGTTGTCCAAGATATTGAATCTGAAATTAAGTGCAAGCTGGAGCAGCTGAATTGGTTACCTGGATTTTACTCCATTCCACCACATGTTCATATAGCGAGATCCAAGGCGTATCAGCAAGGCAAGGTGAGTAAGCTGAGAGAGAGACAGAGCAACCCAAAGTTCAATCTCTCTTATGTCAAAGCCGCCTTATTTTATCTTCTTTCAGATGTACGGAATCGACGCAGCTTCAGGTGCTGCTGTTTCAGCTCTTTGTATCTCCCCAGGAGACCATGTCTTGGATCTTTGTGCTGCTCCTGGTCATTATTTTACAATCCCCCCTTTTTTTTTCTTGTTGAGTTGTTTTTGTGTGTGTATTTAACACAACAAATACTCTCAGGTGCTAAACTGTGTATGATGCTAGACCTACTGGGTGACGAGGGCACTGCAACAGGTGTCGATGTTGCAAGGCATCGCCTCTCTGCCTGCAGAACCATGCTTCAAAAATATGGTCTCGGTGAAAGGAGTCGTCTTTTCCTTGCTGATGGAACTACTTTCTCACTTCCACCTACCACAACCCTACCTTGTACAGCGAGCAACATTTACACGACTCCTTTTTTCTTAATGTTCGGGTATACCTATGCTAAAGAGTTCGTTATCCAGGTGGTTCGTGTGATGAAGAAACATTCAAGCTGTGGACTTCTCGTAGACCTTACAAAGAAAGGAAACAAGTAGCCAAGACCAGGAATAACTTTGTTTTGCCGCATGATGCACAGCCGGAACTTTTTTTCTACGGACAGAACTCTGGAGTAATAGGGCTCAAAAAGAAGGAGCTTTTTAGATCCCTTGACCAAAATGATTATGCAAATTGTGGGTATGACAAGGTAAACTTGTGATATGCAACATATACATACCAGTCACTTGGAAAAACAACAACGTAAACTAAAGACCTCAAGTAAGTGATTTTGCAGGTTCTTGTAGACGCAGAGTGCACACATGATGGTTCAATCAAGCATATCCAGAAATTTGAGCAATGGGGTTGGACAACGTTGGAACGCCGTGTACTGGATGCTGAGAGAACTGATACAAACTTGACAGCTCTTCAGGTAAGACCGCTTTCATCTCCTCTGCCCTTGTTATATTACCTCTGTGGCAATCACTGACAGGGTCATTTGTTTGCAGATAAATTTACTGAGAAATGGATTCAGATTGTTGAAACAAGGTGGCATCCTTGTATACAGCACCTGCAGGTAGGCTACAGTACAGTAAGCTCTGTCTGTGTTTTTTAAAAAAAAAAATCTTTTAGCATGAACGAGTGATCTAAGTTGTGCAACTAACAGTTTGACGCATGCCCAAAACGAAGATGTGGTGGATCAGTTCCTTGCGGAAAGCTCCTCTGCAGGTACATAAAAAGTATAAATTTTGAACAAATAAATCGAACTTTTTGAGGTCAGAGTTTGTTTGGATTTGTTACTTAATGGACTAGTGAGACAAAGTAACAGGAAACTGAGAGATGATGATGATGATGCAGAGCTGCAGGAGATTGAAATGGCCAAGGAATGGCCGTGTAGAAGCGGACGCACTCCAAAAACAGTGCGTTTCGACCCTTCCACCTCAGCAACCAGCGGCCTCTTTGTTGCGAGAATCAAGAAAATGGCACCAGAGAAGAATGTGTTGTGATGTTGCGAGGTTGATGACTCTGTTCACAGTTCTTGACTGTGAAGAATAGAAAGTAGTTTGCTTAGAACAATTAAGTTTTATTAATTTGCCAAATCCCAATTCGTGAACTGCAGCTGATTACTGTCGTCAAATTCTTCTGTGCTATATGATATTGTATGTAGCGAGATACTGAGAGCATGTATTCCAATAAAAACGCATTATAACATTGTTGCAAGAAAAAAAAAAAGATGCAGAAAATGAATAATTGACCAATGGCATCAGCTCCTTTATCTACATTTAGTAATAAACCCCTCACAAGCTTGCTTAGTAGACTTCCACATTCCACTGCTCACTCCTCTTCAATTGCTTCTTGTACTCCAACCAATCGATTCCTGTTCAAATCCTCCCAGTTAGTAAAGACCATGTGCAGCAAAGACTTAGTTGGTTCCCCCCCCCCCCAAAAAAAAAAAAAAAATGAAAAGTGCCTTGCTTACCATCTTTAGCAGCAAGTGAGACCATGATCTCATCGATACCCTTCTCCATACCCTTGAGACCACACATGTAAACAAAGGTGTTTTCTTTCTTCAGCAACTCCCACAGCTCTTCTGCATACTCTGCCATTCTTGTCTGTATGTACATTTTCTCTCCCTTGTCGTTTGTCTGCTCCCTGCTCACCGCAAAGTCCAACCTGAAGTTTTCCGGGTTCTTCTCCTTCATCTTCTCAAACTCCTGTCATTATTTATCAACACAAGTCAACCCAGCTCTTCCTACAAGACAAGATTAGTTTACTGTGACTAGGATTACCTCCTTGTAGAGCAGTGAGCTGCTTGTGGGTACACCCAAGAAGAGCCACGCCAAACCATTGAACTACATACACACATATATAGCCACAACGTCAAAGGGTGAGTGAGTTACACTATAATTAGCGTGTCAGAGAGTTTGTTTTTGGACTCACCTTGTAGTCCTCGTGCTCCTCAAAGAACATTTTCCACAAAAATGATCTAAATGGAGCAATTCCAGTTCCTGTTCCAAGCTAAGCAAACCGAAAACAAACAAGTAATCACTAGGAATGTTGATTATGGAACTTGAGGCCATTTATATTATAAGACAATACCATGATGATGGTGGCATTTGGGTCTTTAGGCATAAGCATTTCCTTTCCAACTGGTCCAGTGATCTTTGCCTCATCACCCGGCTTCAAGTCACCTGTAAAAATAAACACCATAAACAAACAGTAAGAAGAGGTCATCAAAACCCATAAATTGTTCTTTCTTCTTGGTCTTACACAAGAAGTTGGAGCAGACTCCCTTAACAAGCTCTCCACTTTCGTTTGTGTAAACCAATCTCTTGACACAGAGAGAAACCTGAATAAGAAAGATCATTGCAGGATATAAGAGAGAAGATCAATTCTTCATTGTTTACTTATCATAGGGAAAGCTCACGGTTTTGGAGTCTCCAAAGTCACCAATGGCACTGCTGGCAATTGAATATAACCTCAGCTTGTGGGGCTTCCCGTTCTTGTCAATTCCTTCTGGAATCACTCCTATCGACTGCCCTTCTCTGTAAGGAACCTCACCTATTTCCATCATTTTATTTTTTACCAAACAACTTGAGTCTTAAAAAAAAAAAATCAAAAACATTCTAATGGCTATATTTGAATTTGTGGTGGGGGAGAAGCGTACCTTCGGTGGTGAAGACGATGTGCCAGGTTTCACCGGGAGCATCATCGCCAGTGATCCTGGTGTTCAAGAGGCACCGACCAGTGTAAGGGTCCTTAGGTTTGAATTTGTTGACAACAATTCCTTCTTCTTGTTTCTTTGACTCCTTGGCTACTTTCACAGGCGTCTCAGTTGTCACCTGAGCCTTCACTCTGCCCCCTATACAAGCCTCTCTGTAGCAAACTGTGCTCTGTAGATGTACCAATTATGCATGTCATTACAGAGAACAAAAATGCAAGGCACTTTTGTCACTCTGTAGAAACCTGTGACTAGAAAGATGATAGAAAGCACATAAATGATACCTTGTTGAGGAAAATCCTTTGAGGGGAAACGAAAGAGCTTTTGGTGTGGAGAGACGACGAATTTGAGGATGGAAAAGAGACTGCAGCACCTATAGCAGCAGCAGCCATGTTGGATCAATAATGGAAGAAGAAGAAGTCGGGATGGAACTCTGGCAAAAGAAAAAATAAAAAAAAAGATCAAAGAACAGAGGTTAGATGAGGGTTGTGATAGGATGTGTGTGAAGGGAAATGAGAGGCCAAGTGTAAGAGGATAAGTTATTACAGCTTATCATTTGTCCTAATTGTCTACATATCCAACCCAACCCAAATAAAAAACACACACATCAGTGGCTATATCCCATCACAGTTTACTAGCTACTGGCCGGGATTAGTCAAATGAATAATGATCCTCCTCGACTTTGACTGTAGCCATCCCTCTGATTCATGCCATATTAGAAGAACTATTCTTCAAAAAAGGCTCAAACAACCATTGATATCGTCTGCAGATATAGGAAAATGTACAGAAAAATATCAAAACAGAAGACCAGCTACAAAAAAAGCTCCATCCTTTAATCTTCTTGCTTTACACGTAGGTGCTATGAAACAAGCATAGAGAAACAATTGAAACACAAGCAGAGAATACAAGATATCCGAAATGGAAACAAAATGAATCAATTGAAATTGAAACCCCTTGATCCTTTTGACTGGTACAGGTCCAGTCTCCCCTTAGCCTCCTGCAACAGAGCTTCTAAGCTCTCCAGCTGCGTCACCCAAGACTGTTTCGAAGCCCACTCCAACACTGCCAGAACCTCGTCCTTTGCCAGCTGCTCACTGTCCGGTACATTAAGTGCTATGTAACATAGGAGCTCTAATGCGGGAATCTGAACTCCACTCTCTCCAAAGTAGGCCAACTGAACCAGATGTTTCCCTCCTCCGGCTTCTATTATACTCCTCGAGTGATCTTTGTGCAAGTAATTCTCCGTGCAGGCGAATTTTGTGAGGGCTACGGCTGCTTCCCCTGTCACTTCAGGCTCTCTTTCATCCAGAAGCTTCACCAGAGGCCCAATCATCCTTGACTCTGTTGCTCTGAATGTTCTTGCAAGGTTCCCAATGGTTCTCATGCATGGGATGAGTAGCTCAGAATCCGCAATCTCAATGATTTTAAGAACCTGATCAACCACAGCCTTGCAGGCCGGGGAATTAGGCTTGAATGCAGAGCGTCTCAGGTCCGCGTCCTGCTCTGCAACAGCCGTGATCTCCATCAATGCCATAGCTGAGTTGTATCTGACCTCTTCATTGCCCTTGTCTATCAGAACAGCGAAGCAAAGGAGAGCTCTTGACTCTGTGATGCTTTTGCAGATGGTGGAGTTGGCTTTGGCCAGCTTCCACAGCGCCCTGGCCGCCATGGCCTTCATCTGACACTTGGTGGCTGCGTCTTCCAGCTCCCGAGTCTTGGAAGTGGTCGAATTCTGGTGCTGCTGCTGTAGATTGCAAGGGGGCTTAACACCAACTTTACTCTGGAAAACACCATTGCTGGTGGACTTCTTGGGAGGGTTGGCCATGGTGTTGACGACGACATTGTGCATCTGATTGGGCATCTGCTTCCCAGTGGGATGGGGAATGGAGCTCTGATCATCGTCAACACCCTTGGAGGGGGCAGCGGAATTAGGGTTTTCCTTGGCGAGAACCACAGCGTGGTGAATGGAAGTAGCTTTGTTGTTGTTGGCAATGGCGTACTTGCTGTGCTCTTGGACGGTTTCGAAGGCCAAGTGACCTACGAGTAGGCGAATGGCGTTGTGCTGAGCGAACATGTCTTGGCACTTGGGGTGATTGGAGACAAGCTCCGAGGTAGCCCAGGCAACCACCGCCTGGACCTTCATGGGTCCTTCTTTGAGGACTTTTCCGAAGACGGAACAGGCGCCGCCATGGATCATATGCTCGACGCTCTCGGGATCTCGACCCAGTAAGCCCAAGGCACGAGCAGCGTTCTCTTGCCCTTCGGGCTTCCCTTCCTTGAGAAGTTTAAGGAGAGGCCCTACGCCTCCTTCCTCAATGATAAGCTTCGTGTAGCGATCGTTATCACGAGCAAGAGAAACGAGGGAAGCAGCAGCATCGGAGCGGTCTTCAAGGGATCCGGTGTGGAGAAGAGCAATCTGCTCCCAGATGAGGCAGAGGATGGGCTCGTTGGCGGCGATAGGTGGAAGACCAAGGTAACCAGCGTCGCCGCGATCCTCAGCGGGAGCGGAGACGCGGAGGAGCCAGGAAACGTCACTGATAGAGTTCTCCAACTGAGCAGACATCTTGCGGAAGGCAGCGGCGGGGATGATGGTGAAGACGCGCTTCATGATTCCGTTGGCTCTGCACTTGAGGACGAGGGAGAAAGCCTTGTCGAGCATCTGCTCCGTGTCATCGATGATACGGCGAGTGGGACGCTCGTATAGATCGGAACTAGCGCGGGCAGCCTGGCGGAGAAGACCAGCAAGCTTCTCAGTCTTGGCCTTGAGTTCGGCGCACTCCTGCTTGAAGGAACTCGCCTCATCAGCGGCTTTCACCACCTGGTCAGACAGTTGGATCGGCTTCGCTAAGATTTGCTTCACTATATCAGCCATCTCAGATCAAAACAGAGCTTCCTTCCTTCCTTCTTATCGATTGAGAACCCAAAGGAACTGATTGGATCTGAAACGAGATACGAAGCCCAATCAATCGATCGAACGAACAAGGAAAGGAATCGGAGAAGAATCCTTTTTTTTTCTTCTAAATCTCCTCCAGCGAAATGTCAAACGCGGCTGTTAATTACTTGTAAAAAGTCCTTCGGTCTTTAATCTGTCCAAAATGACTAGTATACCCTCCCGTGTGACTTTCTGACTTTTACCCTCTCTATTCCCTGCTTCCTTTTTATGTGTTTTGTTTTCTTCTGACCAACCAAGGTGGTCTTTGTAGAAACAAAGTTGTGGTGACCACGTCCATTTTACTACATTCACCCAACCTTGAAAATACGGAACCAACTACAGCCATCGCTCGCCGATATTAGATCATTATTTTATTTATTTTAATTGAAAAGAATTCGTTGGAGAGAGTAGAGTCCCTCAGATCCTGGCTGGAGGATCATATGGGAAAACAATAGCAAAATGCTGTGTGTTTGCGTTCTCTCTCTCTCTCCCTCACACTGTGTGTGTGTGAGAGTCAGACAACTAATAATTATTATTTTCAGAAGAATTGGTAATAAAATAGTAAGTGAGAATCAAATTACAGCTGGAATCTATCTTTCTTTTGTCGCCCTCCACCCACACACACACCATTAAAATAGGAACTGGTGGAATGCCACGTGACGATCCCATAGCATCCTCTGGTAACTAACAGAAAGAGGCTGTAATTCAATGTGTTGTGTGAGGGAATGAGGAAGATGAGTTTGGCAATGTATTATTATGATAGGCGGCCTGTTATTTGGAAGGCCCAATTGGATACAATATGGGCCTGATATTTACTACTCAGTGAAGAGGCGGCCCATAGTGAAAATGCTGCCCCAAAAATCGCGGGATATTGTTTAGGGTTTGTTCGGAGGGAGGGAGCGATAGATCACCGGGGCGAGGAGCGATGGGTGGTGAGTGTCATGAGATATTTAGGAAGAGAGGAGTATAATATGATTGTGGAATTTTATGTTGTGTGCAGGGGGGCAAGCGGAGAGAGAGGAACGAGTTACGTTGGAACTGAGTGAAGAAATAGTACGGAGCATGGAACCTGGCGCTGTTTTCAGAGACTATGTAAGATTCCTGAAACTGAAAGGGCCAGTTGATTGATTGAGTGATTGATTCGTTGATTTGGGTGCAGAATTGCAGGATCAGCTCGATAGACTTTAACAAAAATTCGAGTTATATGGTGACGGCAAGCGACGATGACTCCATTCGTCTCTACGATGTTGCTACCGCTACGTGAGTAGAGTAGAGTTTCCATCCATGCCTCATGCCTTAGAGAGGATATTCTCAACTTAACTTGAACTTGAACTTGGTTGCTTGGTTGGTGTTGACAGATGCATGAAGACGGTTAACAGCAAAAAGTATGGGGTTGATCTTGTTTGCTTCACTTCTCATCCTACCACTGTCATCTACTCTTCCCGTAACGGCTGGGACGGTGAGCGACCATCTCCTCTCCTTTTTCCTCCCTTCCTTTCTGAAAGTACTATGTAATGTTTCCCTCCCTGTTTTAGACTCTCTGCGCCTTCTCTCTTTGCACGATAACAAGTATTTGCGCTACTTCAAAGGACATCATGACAGGTTTTCTTTTCTTAACTGGACTTGGAGTAACCTGCCATCGTGTTTGTTATTAGTTAACCTCTTCTTTTTTTTGCTGTGCACAAAGAGTTGTTTCGCTTAGCTTGTGTTCTGCTGGGGAATCCTTCATCTCCGGTTCTCTTGATCGAACTGTTTTGCTTTGGGATCAAAGGGTCGAGAAATGCCAGGTACTTTCATTATTTATCCTCTCTTTCTTTCTTTCTTTCTTTCTTCTAGTATGTAACTGGTCATTTTGGTTATAGGGTCTCTTACGAGTCCAAGGAAGGCCTGCTGCAGCTTATGATGATCAAGGTTTAGTTTTTGCTATTGCCTTTGGTGGCTACATACGAATGTTTGATTCCCGTATGTACCATAAGGTTTGTTTCTTACCCATCCTCCTGCTCTTCTCTTCTCACTGAACATAATATATATCTATTTCTCTCATAGGGGCCTTTTGAAATATTTTCCGTTGGTGGTGATCTTTCTGAGGCAAACGTTGTCAAATTTAGTAATGATGGAAGGCACATGCTGCTTACAACCATGGACGGTCATATTCACGTCCTTGACTCTTTTTGTGGAACCCTCGTACGCACCTCTCCTATCTTCTCATAGACTACTAATCTATCTGACTCACTATTTTCTTCCTCTTTTGCAGCTATCCACATATACCGTGAAACCAGTCGCTGAAGAATCTACATTGGATGCAACCTTCAGTCCTGATGGGATGTTTGTTGTTTCAGGTTAGCCCTGAGCTCTTTACTTGATGTTGCTTTCACACTTGCTCTATGTAAAAGGAAAAAAAAGAAAGAAAGAAAGAAAACTAACTTTGTTTCATTGTTCGGTAGGTTCAGGGGATGGTAGTGCCCATGCATGGAGTGTGAGGAGCGGAAAACAGGTTTGACAAAGCAATGCCAAACTTCTTCCAGATATTGATTTGGTGTTAATTCAGGCTTCGCGTATTGTGTGTAGGTTCATAGTTGGATGGGTGGTCAGGGGAGTGAAGCTCCTCCAGTCATAAAATGGGCTCCAGGAAGTCCCATGTTTGTGACTGGCTCATCCGAGCTTGCTTTTCTTATCCCTGACTTATCTAAATTGTCAGCTTATGCCAATCGGAAATAGGAGATGAAGGAGAGGACTACTTTCACAAACTCTAAGGCTCCCTCTGAGTTATTGGTTAGCATGTCTTTTTGTAATCTAAGGAACTCTTGTTATATTATAGATAGAAAATTCCCAAGTATTTTTCTAATCTTGTTTGTCTAATCTACAAGTTATATTGTATCCTGCCCAACACCAACCCCATTGTAAAAAAAAAAAAAACCTTTGAATTTAAATTATGGAATTGATCAGAGTTATGATAATAGAGTGGCAACACTATTTTACAGAAGTTTAATAAGGCCCAAACTCGTAACGAAAGCTAAAGAGTGTTTACAGAAGTTTAATATGGCCCAAACTCGCAACGAAAGCTAAAGAAAAAAGAAAAGATCCATTAAGTGGTTCTTAAGCCTAATATTTTAAAGATCCAAGAGGCAAGTTTCTTCGAATACACCCAATCAATCGTCTTCTGACTCCAAGGCTTGTTGTATGAATCTAAAACAAGACAAGTTCAAGGATAGGGTTACGTGTCTAACATCTACGATATAGTGTTAATAGCGACACACGAAGTAAAAGACAGATCTATTTTTCTTTTCTTTTTTGCTTTCCACTTTATTATTGTTCATCACTGTGTCATGGGATTGTTATGAACACGTACGTACTCGACTTTGAAAATATCCATCCGGTTTCTTTTATTATATGGTTTGGACTGTGTAATCGACACGTGTTTAGGAGCGTCATGTCGACATTTGCTATACTGCCACGTGTCGCTTTCACATGACGATTCACTAGTTTAAGAGTTGATCAATATCCAAAACCGGACTATAAATGTACCTTCAATGAACCTTCATCAGTCAAAACTCAAAACCCAATATACAAGTATCTCATCACATCAAAGAGAAAGAGTGTACTTTAGCTTAGCTGAAAGTGTTTGCTTAGAAAGGAGAAGAAGAAGAAGAGGAAGATGGCTTCTTACCAGAACCGACCCGGAGCACAGGCTACTGACGAGTACGGGAACCCCATCCAGCAGTTGGACGAGTATGGAAACCCGATTGGCGGTGGAGGGTACGGGACAGGTGGCGGCCTTGGAGCGACCGGAGGAGGAGGTTATGGAACTGGTGGAGGATACGGCGGAGGAGCCACGGGTGGGACTTACGGGACAGGTGGCGAAGGATACGGGGCTGGAACTGGAGCCTTGGGAGCAGGGGCAGGTGGTAGGCACCATGGCCAACAGCAACTCCATAAGGAAAGTGGTGGTGGTGGCTTGGGAGGAATGCTTCACCGCTCTGGATCCGGATCCAGCTCTAGCTCGGTACGTTATACCAAATATAAATATTAACACATGAGTACGTGTGTTAGTGTGGCCTATTTTTGTATTTAACAATTCCGTTACAGGAGGATGATGGGCAAGGTGGGAGGAGGAAGAAGAAGGGAATCACTGATAAGATTAAGGAAAAGTTGCCAGGCCATCATGATCAGTCTTCTGGTCAATCTCAAGGCATGGGAATGGGAACTACCACCGGTTATGATGCCGGAGGCTACGGTGGTGAGCGCCACGAGAAGAAGGGGATGATGGAAAAGATTAAGGAAAAGCTTCCCGGTGGTGGTGGTGGTGGTGGTCATCATTAAGCTACTATTACTATACTATATAAACTTTGTATACCAGATAAAATAAAAAATAAAGAAGTGTTCTTAACACAGTGTGCTTTCTATATGTGTACGTTCTGAGATCTGTAATGGGCATATATCTGGCTCTTTTTATGTTCCTTGTATCTGCACTTTAGATATCTATAAATCTACTTCCTTGTTAAAGTTACTGTCTGTTACTGCTCCTTGTCGATCGATCGTCTATTCGGAAGAACCTTTTGTCAATGTTCAAAAACAGAGCAACTGTTGAGAAGTCCACATATATATAAGCTGTTTGGTCATGGTTTTTAATGTTGATTTGTACACGAAAACAGACTGAAAAATAGTTTGTTTGGTTTTGCAAGCTGGGAGAGCAGATGAAAAGCTGTTTTCTTTATGGGTTTTGTCAATATCTACAGTTTACTATTGTCTTTTGTAGTACTCTGGCAACCGTATCTATTTGTTAAGCACTCATTAAGATTGTTATTATTCGCTTGCACAATAGTTAGCATTGTCTTAATTTCTACTATCCGGTTCTGGTGAAATATTAACGATGTATATGTACGCAATTTGATTTCTTGCTTCTTATCTAAACGAATTATCACTATTCAGAGAATGAAGAGGCCTTCTTTGAGCAGTTGGCAAAATCGATGGGAGAGATTCGGCGAATCTGCCGGAGGGTTAATCATGCAGCAGCTTATTAATCAAATCCTTATGATTATATACGTACGTAAAACTTTTCATGCATTTGTTTTGCATCCCGGATGGATGTTGAGTTATGGATTTCTTTGGGCTTTGGTTGTATGAATGTGTGTGTGTGTTACTTATTACAAGTCTGATTATGTTTCGGTAGAAGAAGATGGTGTGCTCTCTATTTAATTTTTGGAGTATTGGGCCTCGGAAAGTAAATGGGTCTTAAAGGAACACTAACGATCGAAACGATGTCGTTGGACACAAATCTGAGACGGGAACTCTTTAGAGGGGAGGAGGAGGAGGAGGAGGAGGGATCTAAGGTAAGTATTGGTTGATGGTGGCGCCATGGGAGTGGGAAAATGCGACAGCGGGGGCCGTGGCAGGATTCGCAACAGTCGCTGCTATGCACCCTCTTGATGTTGTCCGTACTAGATTCCAAGGTCTGATTTTTTCTTTTCCATCCTCAAAAAGGAAAACTTGATTGATTTTCTTTTGTTGGAACAGTGAACGACGGAAGAGGGTTTAGTGCTCTCCCGACCTACAAGAACACAGCTCACGCTCTCTTCTCCATTGCCCGCCTCGAGGTTTGCCACCAGAATCAAACTCCTCTTTTCTTTTCTGAATTGAAGGACTTCAATTCTGGTTTATGTAATGTAGGGATTGAGAGGAGTTTATGCAGGTTTCTTCCCTGCTGTCATCGGTTCCACTCTTTCTTGGAGCTTATACTTCTTCTTGTCAGTCTCTTTCCTTTCCATCAAATATCAATATCCCAAGCTCTCTCTCTCTCTCTCTTCTCTGTAATAAAAATACATTTAATCTTTTCTTCTCTAGTTATGGAAGAGCCAAACAGAGATACGCTAGAGGCAGGGACGATCATAAACTCCTCACCCCTCCTCTTCACCTTGCTTCTGCCGCTGAAGCTGGAGCCTTGGTCTGTAGTATCACAACAATATCTCATTCATTTTTTCAGTCTCCATCTCATCTCAACTCAATCATCTGTCTCATACTTTTAGGTCTGTTTATGTACAAATCCAATCTGGCTTGTCAAAACAAGATTACAGCTTCAGACACCTCTTCATCAGACCCGACCTTACTCCGGCCTATTAGGTCTGCAGATATGCTCAATGATTCCAAATTTTCATTCTTCTACTCTTCTGAACGTTTCCTTTTTTCAGATGCCTTTAGGACCATAATGAAAGAGGAAGGACCCAGGGCGCTCTACAAGGGTATTGTCCCTGGTCTTGTACTGGTTAGTCTCTTTCCTTTTTTGTTTTTTTCTCCTCTCATGAAACACTAGCATACGATCCAATAGATTGAGTGATTTAGTTTCTTCAGCAGGTTTCTCATGGTGCTATTCAATTCACGGCGTATGAGGAACTCCGTAAAGTCTTTGTGGATTTCAAAGAGAAGAAACGAAAACCCGAATCCTCACCTGATAGTTTATTGGTACAAGAGCTCTTCTTCTTCTTCTTCTTCAAAGCCTACATTGTGATTCTTAGGAACAAGTAAATCTTATTTGGCTTTCTTTTTATATCTAGAACTCGGCGGATTATGCTGCACTGGGCGGCTCCTCCAAAGTCGCAGCAGTTCTTCTTACATATCCATTTCAAGTTATTAGAGCACGGTTACAGGTAAATTGCTTCTTTTCTCTAGGAATGTTTGAGTGAGGTGTGACTGTCATAGACATCATTCATTCCTCTATTGTTTTGTTCAGCAAAGACCTAGTACCAACGGAATCCCAAGATATATAGACAGCTTACATGTCATTAGAGAAACCGCGAGGTCAGCGAAGAGCATATATCTTATTCTTCTTGGTCTTTATTGTATTGTGTCATCTCATCTTCCTTTTTGTCAAATAAACTCTTCGTCTTTCATTTTTGCAGATTCGAGGGTCTCAGAGGTTTTTACAGGGGACTAACCGCTAATCTGTTGAAAAATGTACCTGCTTCTTCCATTACGTTCATCGTCTACGAAAACGTTCTGAAATTGCTGAAACAACCTCCAACGAGATAGGACCATCATCTTCTTATTTTTTGCTTTTTTCCCTTTGGAGGGAATACATTTTTGTTTTTGTTTTACTTTACTGCATGGTAATACATGAAACAACTTTGTTTTGTCTTTGCTCAACAAAAAGCTTTTGTTTTCCTTTTCATCATACATCTCTCTCTCCCCTTCCATATCTAATTCCTTGCTCTTATTATCTCTCAAGGTCCCTATATTATTGTTATACTGGACTGACTATTCTCCAGTATTTTTAGTTCATGTGTTGCAGGTGGAGCTTAAAGGAAGGTTCACAGAGGTGCTAACTAACTGCGAATACATTATCTAAAATAATTAACTCAGAGGGACCTGATTCTCTGAGGGCAGGAGGTCAGTATAAACACTAGTACTCGGGCCATGATTCTTGCTCCACCTGATTCGGTCAGTATAAACACTACTACTACTGTTTTTTTTATAAAGAAGCTTAAGAGTCAATACTCTTTAACCATAGGTAGATTGTTCTGCCTTGTTATGATTTATGCTATTTGTTTGCTCATTTTTATCTTTTCACGCTTCCACTACTACTTTTTAGTTTCTTTTCTGAATTTGCATAGTCGCTCGTGAACAATAGGAAGCCGCCATTTCTGTGATGTAAAAAAAATCATATATTTTATTCGCTTTGTTTGCCTTTCATACAGAATCCACAGTAAATGATGATTTGCAACTTTGAAACAGAGAAAATAGTAAACAAGAAACGGAAAAAGGTGAAAAGAAAACAGATAATGATAAGAGTCTTATTATTTGGGTTGGAGATTAAGGTTGCTGGTGAGCGTCAATGTAACCAGCATCGACGAGCACTTTCTCCCTCTTAGCCATCTCAAGATCTTCATCAACCATCATCTTCACCAGCTGCTCAAACCCTACCTTGGGCTTCCACTTCAACAACTCTTTTGCCTTGCTCGCATCTCCTTTGAGATTGTCAACCTCCGTTGGCCTGAAGTACCTCTTGTCGATCTCCACGTGGTCTTTCCAGTTGAGGCCGAGGTACCCGAAGGATACCTCCAGAAACTCCTCGACGGTGTGTGACTCCTCAGTTGCCACCACGTAGTCATCTGGTTTCTCCTGCTGCAGCATCAGCCACATTGCCTCCACGTAGTCCCCTGCGAACCCCCAGTCTCTGGACGCCTGTATGTTTCCCAGGAAGAGCTTCGTCTGCAGCCCTACCTTGATCCTCCCCAAGGCCCGAGTTATTTTCCGAGTCACGAAGTTCTCGCCTCGGCGGGGTGACTCGTGGTTGAACAGGATCCCGTTGCAGGCGTACAGGCCGTATGCTTCTCGGTAATTGACGGTGTACCAGTGAGCGGCGACTTTGGAGGCAGCATAGGGAGATCTGGGGTGAAACGGAGTGGTCTCAGATTGCGGAGGAGGAGTTGACCCGAACATCTCCGAGGATCCGGCCTGGTAGTACTTGATGTTGCGGCCATTGTCAGCTATGTGAGACCTGACAGCCTCCAGGAGGCGGAGAGCTCCAGTAGCGACGACATCAGCAGTGTAGTCAGGGATCTCGAAGGAGACGGCGACGTGGGACTGAGCAGCAAGGTTGTAGACCTCGTCAGGCTTGATAACGTCGAGCCAACGGCGGAGGGAGGAGGCATCAGAGAGATCAGCGTAGTGGAGCTTCATGAGAGCTTTGTTGGCGTTGTGGGGATCCACGTAGATGTGGTTGATTCGCTGCGTGTTGTAGTTCGAGGATCTTCGGATCAGGCCGTGGACTTGGTAGCCTTTTCCGAGCAGGAACTCCGTCAGGTATGATCCATCCTGCCCAGTGATCCCGGTGACCAATGCAACCTTCGACGCAATGTGACAATCGTTGCCATTAGGAGTGGCCATAGCTTCGGATCTGGACACTTTTTCTCAGATGGGATCAGAAGAAATGTGAGAGAGGAGTGAGGTGCACGACGCGCCTTCTGTTTTGATTTTTTTTAAAGCTCCTACGGCTTCTATTACTTACTTATAAGAGCCCAAGAAGGTTAGGCGAGGGAGAGAGAGAGGGTTATTTTGGTAACTTGAGAGGTGAAGAATATGTAAGTCTACGTAAAGTTGTACTTGTTTCGCAAATCGCCGGCAAGCGTTGACTTGTTACGATTAGTTTTATTTTCTGATTTTATATTTTTTTTTAAAGTCAGATATTACAAGTGTTATTGAGCTCGTTTATTGGGCCATTATTTATAAACCCATTTAAGCTTTTTCAATAATTAATGCTAAAAGGCCCATAATTACAATTATTACTATGGGCTTTACAGTGCCAGTTTTTGGCTTCTAACAGTTGCTCTGTAGTAATGGTCTAGAAGCTGACATAACTGTATTTTGTAACAATAACCACAACTTCTGAAAAATAACTTAAATCTGTTCCTTTCCTTCCTTCTTCGTCTTTACGATTTGATTCTTAAAGCTCGATTTGACAATTTCTTTTGGATATGGCAGCGGCAGCAGCAGCATCATCTCTTGCTCTCTTCCAGAAACCCACCTTGAATTTCTATTTGAGTCCTTCCTCTGGTCCCGCTCGATATCGAAGTTGGAGCTCAATCTTCCCTTTGAATCGGAGGAGATTTAGGAGCTCTTTCTCTGCTCCTAAAACTAAAACTATGGCCGATTTAGTCAAAACCACCCATGCTTGGAGAGAGGGAGGAAATATTGATGGCGAAGAAGGGTTTCAGGCGTTAGAGCAAGAGGCTTTTATGAATAATCCGTCCAACGATGCTGGCGGAGGGATCAATGCCGTCGCTAATCGTCTGGTTTGTAATTCGACGCACACAATCTGTTTCTATCTATCTCCCAATGAAATACAAACTTTTTCTTTTTTTTTTCTTGAAATTTTGATAACAAAATGACAGAGCAAATGGGTGGTAGCTGCTCTGTTTGGATCCGTTCTGCTTCTACGACATGATGGTGCAGCGCTGTGGGCTGTCATTGGCTCCGTTTCCAATTCCGCACTTTCTGTAGCTCTCAAACGCATACTTAACCAAGAGAGACCTGTTGCAACACTGCGTTCTGACCCTGGGATGCCATCTTCTCATGCCCAATCCATTTCTTTCATCTCCGTCTTTACCGTCTTCTCTGGTAAAACTCTGTCTCTTTCTCTTTCTACTTCACCTCTCAAATATCATTTTACTATTCTTTTCCCTAGTTATTGAGTGGCTTGGAACCAACGAACTCTCTCTTTTCCTTAGCGGCCTCTTCCTCGCATTGGCTTCTTACTTTGTAAGTTTTCATCTCTCGCATTCAAAAGCATAACCATTTATATATATATATATATATTCACTTACATGATAACTGGTGATGATGATTGTATCCAGACATGGTTAAGGGTTTCCCAGAAGCTTCACACGACCAGTCAAGTGGTGGTGGGTGCGATTGTTGGTTCTGTTTACTCCACCTTATGGTACATAACGTGGAACTCATTTGTTCTCCAAGCTTTTGCCTCATCATTCTCAGTACAAGTAGCTGTCTTTACGTCTGCTGCTGCATCTTCTCTAGCTTTTGCAGTTTATGTGCTACTTAACTGGTTCAAAGATGACAGATGACAAGAAAATATACTTTAGATGGGTTATAAAAGTATTTCTTTGTTTTCTATTTCACTCAATATTGTTTGAATCAACATTACCGCTTGTCTTCTGTTTCTTGTCACAAAACAGTAACTTTTTTTAAAAAGCACATACAGTACGAAACTAATATAGAAGCAAGTGCTCTATATGAGCATGTGAAAGCTGGCAAAGGTCAGCCTCAATGCGAGAAATGTCTGATATCCAACAATTTATTAGAGAAAAATCATCAGAAGAAGAAAAGGTACTTAAGTTGCAAGAAAACTTTATTGGAGAAGAAGGAAATGAATTTCTGGTCTCCTTTTCTTTTTCAAATCCAAGGGAATCAAAGATTCTCAAAGGCGCCGCGACACAAGTTAAGCGTGTCTCAAGGTGCTTTTGGTAGATTTTCAGAGAGAGTGAGATCATTGAGTAGTGAGTCGTATTCTGCATCCCGTGCGTTCTTCTTGGAAAGGAGCTTCTTGAAATCAGTCTCGTCCAAGTTCTTTGTGTTTTCTGAGGCATGAACTCGAGCTAAGTTGGAATAATCCACAGCTGAACTGGAGAAGAAGGCCCTTTCTTTATCAGTCACCTTCCTTAGAAACTTAGCTGGATTCCCTCCCCAAACCTGTGTTAAAGAGATTCAAAGCAGTATGAGACTTTACCAACAAAGTTGAGACTAAAAAAGGAAAGAGAAAGAGAGAACCTCGCCGGAGGGAATTCTAGTGTTCTGCCTGACAAGAGCTCCAGAGTGAACCACAGCTTGCTTTTCAACATGAGCTCCATCCAAGACGGTTGCACTAGCACCAATGTAAGACTCGTCTTCGACAGTGCAGCCATGTAAAACAGCACTGTTACAAATAGTGACATTGTCTCCAATGAGAGTAGGCAAGACCTTGCCGTTTAAGTTGGACTTGGCAACGTGGACAAGGGAGTTATCTAGGATATTGGTCCCAGCTCCGACAGTGATGGTGTTAGCATCTCCTGCAGAATAATAAGGCGTTGAAAACCAAAACAGTAGAGAGAGAGAGAGAGGGGGAGGGGGGTTACACTTACCTCGCAAGACACATCCATACCAAATGGAAGAGCCTGGTCCGACATGGACATTGCCAATGATAGAAGCACAAGGAGCGACGAAAGCCTCCTTATGGACAATAGGGGCCTTGTCAAAAACATTCATAAGTGTGCGATGCCTCGATACTGAAAACAGGAGTTTGCGGAGAGAAAGTCTTTCATCAATCATTGGACATAATTTACCCAATAATCGTCAGCTAAATCAGAGAAAGCCCTATGAAAGAGGTGGAAAGATGGAAGAAAGAAGACGTACGCTGTTCTCGGAAGTGATTTTTGCCTTGAAGGCGACAACCGAGGCGATCAAGTGCTTGACCAGTTTCCCGGATCCAGAATCCTACGCTGTACAATGCTCTCCCCATCTCCTTCTTCGATGATTTCTCAATTTGAAATCAGGGTTTTCGCCGGAGGACCAACTTCTTAATTAATTATGAGGGAAGAAGAAGGGGAGGAGTAGTCTTTTCACGATATCCTTGGTTTAGTCCTCAATATCCCTCCGGTTATTAGCCGGTTTGTGTTGCTTTTTTCTTCTTCTTTTAATGTGTATACATACCACTTCAACTATGTATGGTGATATTTTATTTATTGCGAAATGTCAGGAGACGGACACAAATTGGCTATTATTACCTATTGGGTTGATGGACACTAAACCGGGACACAACAATGAAGAATCTTTTCAGAGATGGCTAATGCACTTTTGGCGACTAAACTTTCTTTCATTGCTCTAAGTAAATGAATACATCCAACAAATATATAAACAAAAGTTTTGTACTAAGTTGTTTTCAACTGATGCTCAGAAGCTTTGTTCCTGCTGTCCAACACTCTCCTCCCTCTAGCTTCATATCCCCTATCTGAAACTTCACATATGACAAGCAAAGATCTATTTAAAACCTTTCTGTTTTCCACGCACACACAGTCTCTGTAACACGCCTCCACTGAGTATGCATACCACAGCATCCCACCAACAAAAAAAATTACGCTAGAAGGAGGGGTCGAACCTCCGACCTTGTGGTTAACAGCCACACGCTCTAACCAACTGAGCTACTCCAGCTTCTTGAAACAGTGTGTTTTAAATTTTATTGATTTTGTTTACATTAAACCGGCAAATCACCACAAGAGTTTCTGATTACTTTTTAGAAAATTGATCTAGTTAAAAGGCCCAACACAAACACGTTTTAAATATTCAGCATATTCAAGAAAATTAACAATTGGAGTTTTCTATAATCTGAAAAAGGTAACTGTATGAAATTGCTAAAAAGAATACATTGCAGTCAAGAGTGTCAGTAATGTAAAAGTAAATGTCGCAAGAAAAATGGAAAATTAGACTAAAAAGTAATATTACAGGTTTCAACTAAATTTCCAATTAATTAAAATCAATGGCACGTTGTTAAGTATATATATGTGTAGGTGATCATCGCTTAGATTAGATTGCTCTTATTATATAAATCAAGCAAAGAGAAACGAAACAAAAGCAATAATGTGGTCTAGATCAAAACGTGAAGCTGCAAGAGATTTGCTCCTATTTTGGAGAAAGAGACAGCAAACACAAGTGACATGGAATGGCTTCGTTACACAGAGACAATATACCAAATCACAACGTTGATTACTGGATTTGAGCTTAGCAACGAACAAGCCGAGGAGCTGAAATGAAGGATGTCGGGACTCGGGAGAAACCTACAGTCAACTAAGCCGTGACTCAGTGTGCCAACTCAAAACAGATCAGTGGTGCACCGTGACACTTATTGAGAAATCAGAAGACATGCTGATCTTGGACTGGACCCATTCCACCGACTGTGATAGTCTTCTATGCAACGAGATAGTCTAGTAACCAGAAGCATCAACCATACCGCCATTAATTAGGCTTGGTTACTAGCTATGAAAAGATTATATTATAATATGCTCTTGTTTTATTTTATCTAATGATAAACAAATGCTAAGTATAATATATGCATTTATTTTATTTCATTTTATTTAAATATTTTATTTTACATTTTGAACTGAGTATAGACCGAGTTTTTGGTTTATGTTCGATTTGGATTTTGGATTACAGATTTTATGGCAAGCGCTAATGCTAAGATCAGCAGCTTCTAAACCTGCATGGACCATTTGTGACTTTTTTTAATATTAGCAACAATTGTACAAGTCAGCATCACTGAGTGAGAACCGTATCCATATCTTCACTTAGGTTGGGACACGTGGCAAGAGAAGAAACCAGTCAGTCCGATTTCCACAAAACTAACCAATGAAAATTCTCGCGTTATCCCAATCTTATCTCTCTCTCTCTCCTAACGATTGCGTCTCTTTTAGTCTTCTTCGGATCATCAGGACAACCATAAACCATTTGTGTGGCCATGGCAGCCTCTCTCCAATCCGCCGCTACATTCCTCCAGTCCGCGAGGATCTCCACCGCTCCTTCCCGGGGCAGTGCTCACCTCCGGTCGACTCAGACAGTCGGCAAATCTTTCGGGCTAGAAACTTCGTCTGCTCGCGTCACATGTTCCTTCAAGGACTTCGCCGGTAAATGCTCCGACGCTGTCAAAATCGCTGGATTCGCTCTCGCAACCTCTGCTCTCGTCGTCTCGGTAACTTCCTCTTGAAAGTATAACAGACAGTACACTAGTATCATTAGCTAGCTAGCTAGCACACTAGAATGCGTTAACCTATCACATGTACATGCAAATCATTAATTAGTACCAAACTTGTAAATGATACGAGTTGGGATCATCAATTTTGTCGAAATTAAAATTGTATCTCTGTGGTGTGATGAAAGGGAGCAAGTGCAGAGGGAGCTCCGAGGAGACTGACTTACGACGAGATTCAGAGCAAGACGTACATGGAAGTTAAGGGAACTGGAACTGCCAACCAGTGCCCAACTATTGACGGTGGCTCTGAGACTTTCTCCTTCAAACCCGGAAAGTACGCTGGCAAGAAGTTCTGCTTCGAGCCTACTTCCTTCACCGTCAAGGCTGAGAGTGTTAGCAAGAACGCACCTCCTGACTTCCAGAACACCAAGCTCATGACCCGTCTCACCTACACCCTTGACGAAATCGAAGGCCCCTTCGAGGTTTTATTTTTGCTTCCTCCCCAAGAAAACAATATGCTTTAGGGTTGTGTTGTGATTGATCTGAGTCCTTTTTTATTGGGTTTTCGAGCAGGTTTCTTCTGACGGAAGCGTTAACTTCAAGGAAGAAGACGGCATCGACTACGCTGCAGTCACTGTCCAGCTTCCAGGAGGCGAGCGTGTGCCTTTCCTCTTCACAGTCAAGCAGCTTGACGCCTCAGGCAAACCAGACAACTTCACTGGCAAATTCTTGGTCCCTTCATACCGTGGTTCCTCCTTCTTGGACCCCAAGGGCCGTGGTGGATCCACAGGATATGACAACGCCGTTGCATTGCCAGCTGGAGGCAGAGGAGACGAAGAAGAGCTTTCGAAGGAGAACGTGAAGAACACGGCAGCTTCGGTGGGAGAGATCACTTTGAAAGTGACCAAGAGCAAACCGGAAACTGGAGAAGTTATCGGAGTGTTCGAGAGTCTTCAGCCGTCTGATACTGACTTGGGTGCCAAGGTACCAAAGGATGTGAAGATCCAAGGGGTGTGGTATGGTCAACTTGAGTGATCATCTTATCATATCTAAACATCTTCTGTTTGTATTTGATCACAATGAGTACATCTTTTGATGTTTCTTCTTTTTCTATTATAAAAAAATGCACATGCCCTACATCTTCAACTTTTTTTTGTATCCATAGTACTCTATTTAACTTTAATCATATGGTTAATAAGTGGAACAACCACAAAAAATCTATTCTCTAGAGAAACAAAAACAACAAATGTTCCAAACCCTTGACAACCATCCTATGTCAGTGCACATCCTATGTCAGTGCACAATGCAACTAAATAATAGAAAAATATAGTCATATTTTTGATTATTTCTCCAAATATGTGGCTAACAACCCCTACGAAAAATTGAATTTTCGATAAATATTCTATATACTGAAACTTATATTTTTAGTATTTTTAAAAATTTATAAATTCATTCTTAATTTGCATTAATGTATGCCAAACCTTCTTTCATGGTACATGAGCACAATTTCTAATTTTAAATAATTAATTTAATAAAACTTCATAAACTACTTAATTTAATAAAACCCACATATTTTGAGAAATTTTCAAAAAAATGAAAATCTTGTTTTAATTCACAGTTGCATCGTTCACTGACATATGAAGATTTTCAAAGAGGTTTGGAACATTTGTTGTGTCTGTTTCTCTACAAAATAGTTATTTTAGTTGTTATTTCACTGTTTTAGGTAGATTATGAAGTTTTATTAAATTAATTAATAAGTAG